>JAQGAU010001667.1:0-18161 GCA_034698045.1 Paramacrobiotus richtersi | reverse complement strand
CACCACGGAAGACGCCACTGTTTCATCCTTGAACTTCCGTCCTGACGGGACACCATGTGCCGGGCTGATAGGAAAGGGCTGATAGGAAGAAGCCCGTACTGAGCAAGAACTAGAGCGATTGCAAAAGATTTCCCCACGCACAATCCAGGAATGTTTTCCACAGCCATCGGCCGAGATCTCTCGCGGTATACATCTGAGTTACGTATATTAACGTATTAACATTACTTCCAATATCATTATCATCTCTTTATGCACGAAATCAATGCGAAACTCAAACCTTGCGTAATGATCATGTATTCATGTTAGCCGAGTAGGACATCGTGATGATAAGGAACGCTATTAATAATACCACTGCTAGTCAACGTCACTACATTCTGGCGTGATTCCGCGGAGCGTTTGTTGAGACGTGCCGAAGACTGTTTGTATATCATTCCGTAAACGTTGCCAGGTAACGAGAATATCACATGTGCCATGCCACTATGTACCTAGGATGGTGAGTTAGCAGTCGTCGTATGTAATGTGGTCCACGTACAGTACTGTACCTTTCAACTTCATTATTCTGGTCAGCGTTGTGACTTGTCACAAGTCATTGATGATCCTCTGACAGTTTACCGTAACGGGGGATGTTACCACAACGCAGAATGCTAACACATAATTCATTGTCAAGTACGCTAGTTAGTCGTACATTCTTCGACGGAAGCCCTTTGACTGGATTGCATTGTTGCCTGTGCCTGTCCAAACGGTGCACTTCTTGCTTGATTTTTCCTTTGTCGAAAAGTGAAAAGTTTTGACAACAGAAGATGATGTGTACCAGTGTCCGTGTTCGGTAGCTACATTAAGCGCAGGTAACTGCGGTATCGACGCACGGATTCAACTTTGACAGTAGACAGCGTAACCACACCATTTCG
This sequence comes from Paramacrobiotus richtersi, assembly GCA_034698045.1. Taxonomy (NCBI): domain Eukaryota; kingdom Metazoa; phylum Tardigrada; class Eutardigrada; order Parachela; family Macrobiotidae; genus Paramacrobiotus; species Paramacrobiotus richtersi. The sequence continues at coordinate 17,253 of JAQGAU010001667.1, read as the reverse complement.
ACCCTCCAGTCAAGCTTGTCGGGGTTCTTCTGGTTTTGCAGTAGAACGGCTGGTTGCAGCTATACATGTAGAGCAAGCCGAGTCACGCCTGAGAGAATGACGCTATAATCTTGCCGAAAACTCCAGCAGGACCCGTGGGAGCTATTGCGCCCAAGTGAGTGATCATTATCACCAACAATGAACCCTTTCAGCCTGAGCCAGAGAGGAGGATCTGCCCGAGACACCGCTGGGGACGATGGGCAACTTCTCCTGCAGTGAGCAGCGCTCGGGACAACACGTACATGCCACCGATACGGCAGTCCTATGGCGTCATCAGAACGAGTTGATATATACCAACGCCACGGTACCTCTCAGCTCTGCCTCCTTCTTCTACAGCTACAGCCGCGTTGGCCAGCAGAGCATCCTCTTTGTACACAACGTCGCGGTGGATGCGGCAGGATGAGGACCCGTCAAATGTCTGCAGCAGTGTCACGACGGCTGGTGTTTCGCGCAGGAGTTCCGTGTGCGGCCGTAGCTGCGCGCCAAAGACGCCTTTTACGGCAGCCTACAGAACGCTTCCAGCCAGTGCGGCAGTCCCATTTCTCATTTGTGTAGGGTGCACATAGACTACGACCCTGGTGTGGTTGGTGTGGAAAACAAGCATTACACGTGGAAAGTGTATAACGCCATTGTTGGTGTCCCATGGGCCCACGGCTATCTCGGTGAACTTCTTCTGTATTTCGCAGCTAAAAACTTTACACAACGACGCAAACCGTTTCCCCCGGTTGTGGCCCAGATCGAGATAACTAGCTGCCGCCTGCGTGCAGTCGCGAGAAACGCGTGTGCGGTCCTTTGAAGAGGTCCTGACTGTCGTGCCCGAGATGTCGACTTGGGGCTGGTGCCCGAGTCCGATGCCTCACCGGGTGCAGTCACTGCTGTGCTGGTTCCGACCGAACAACACAGGGAGGCGCTGGCTGGTTCAAGCCGCCCATGCCCACTACTAGGCTGTCTATTTGGCCTCCGTTATTGGTTCCATTCAAATTTCAACGGATTTCCGCAAGCGAAAGGCAACAACTGCTTCCGCTGCTTTTTGCTGCACGGAAATCTATTTTTTCGCGTGACTATTCAATAATCGGTAAATTTTACGCTGTCGTTCTACGGTTTTTGTATTTTGTAAGAGAGCGATGCTGTGAAGTAGACTCTTCCCACTAATATCCGTGAGGCGAGCAGTTCTTCGAATGGCCAAGATGTACGTCCAGCTGTGGTCGACATCACCGCAATTCACAGTGATAACACGACAAATTCTAGATTAGTTAATAATTCACATTAACACTAGCGAGTGAAATATTTCATTTTTTTTCACGTGCTCATCTCTTGGTGAACGAAGCTCCGGTCGACGAAACGCGTCAGGTGTGTTGGGTATTAGACCATTAGTGTTCGCATGCAGGGCTGCCGAAGATCGTTTTCTGGTTGCCGTAAATGGCGTTCGTTGGGAATTTAAAGCCCGTGTTGGTATTTCATTACATTTACATGTACTTTCTGGTCACAGTACGTCGTGTACGGTAAGGCTGGATGAGAAAGTCAATACAACCTGCATTTCTAGCCCTGCTATTGATTGACTACAGCAAGTGCAAACAAACAATCAAAGCAACAGTGGCTGAAGCTAGCCATGAACGTGTGTCGGTTGGTTTATATTGCTAATGTAATCATTGTGTGTGTATTGTAATCACTGGAAGTGTGACCATTCAAAGTGTTTGTTTGCAGATGATAGACCGTTATGGCTATTAAATGTGCTGCGGATATTTAGTCGGCTTGCTTGCGGCTCCCGAGTGGGAAAAGAAAATATCCACCTGGACTTATTTGAGTTCGCCTGAAGGCATCGTTCAGATAATAATATTTTCCTTTTGACTATGTTTTCCTTTTGAACGCTAACGATTGCCGAGTGACGTAGTAGACGTGACTCGATACTATCCTTGTGGTGAAGGCAGGTCCACGGAGCGCCCTACGCGGACGCCGCCATGTTACATCGGACAACATCAACATACCAATGCAAGACGTTTTCTACCGTGAATAATTCGGACGCGGTCACCAGCTGAATAATTCGTCGAAACAGATCTGCAACTTGCAAGTACATTGTAAGGTTGTTTGCTCTGCTGCCCTTGTGCGTCCCGAGCCGGTTGCAACTATTAATTTTATATTGTTCGCACAAGCGTTATCGTGAAGTAGAAGATAGTTTGGTCGAGCTGCGCCGTGTAGAATGTATGACCTTGGCGTGCGGTAAACTGCAATATCTTGCTGTGCAGAAAGAGGCACATCAGCCTATCCTGCTTCGGTTGAGTCAGTGCTGCAGATCGATGCAGAGCACGCACACAGGTCGAAATTAGTCTGACGGATGCTAGGTGCGCCATGAAAAAAGGAGGGAGGGGACGCATGGACAGCTGACGAATCATCCGCTTCAGCTGGCCTTTCCTTACTAGCGCACACGGATCTAATGCCACTTCATGCCGGCGCTCAGTTATGCCTGCATCCGGCGGGTTGCACAATCACTAGAAAAAGTCGATAATAGGCTGGTAGCGTCTGTACCCACTCAGCCAAAGAAGTGGGAAACGTAAAAACACATGGAGCTAAAATACGATGAGCAATTATTTGCAGCCGGTGCACAGTGCACTTGATGTCCGGTTGCCGAGGAGCGGACGTCAGAGGGGAAAAAACGCATTACATGCACGTGGTTACTGAATCAATCGATCCAGCCGTGACGCTGCGCACGCCGGCGTTTTCCGTTAAACGTAAGAGGGCAAGTGTGCATTAACTACTGTCTAGCAAACGCTGTAATTCCGAAACAGGTAACACTAGTAGTTTGGATTTCCTTTCGCACTCTGATCAGCTTCCAAAGTACACACTCAACATATCAACTTCAAATCGTACTTGTTATTGTTTAGCAGACCCAGGACATATCGTCCGACGGACGATATGTTCTGTGTGTATTCAACACACGAACGAGGCCTGCCTGCTGTATCAATTCTGACTTCTGAGTTCCCCCGAAGATACCATGTTGACTCCTATCATTCATATCGTTTTGGCCGCCGTGGGCGCCCGGAGCTTATAATTATGTGCAAGTTGTTAATCAAGTTGTTTTGGCTTATACGAACGGTGGATTCAGAATCCCACCGGCGAGCCGCATACATACGAAAAACTGTTGTGCAGATTTTCTCATCGTTAATCCCGCGATGATCTTATTCTGTCATGACTCATAATGTGCAGCTAGCAGGACTGGTTCACGCTTGCTGGTACAGGAAAACTGGCGAGATCCCCCACTTTGTCGCCGATTTGACAGAGCCACTTTCAGATCGGCGACAAAGTGGTGAATCTCGAAGAGCTGCAGTTTGTAGCACAATGGGAAAGCATTAGTCTTGAATTAAGGTTGATCTGAGCATTTGCGGTTGAGCTGTTGCCAAGCAGGATGATTGCTACTACTGCGTACAGTAGGCACCATAATCTGCCTGTGTGCAAACTGCTATCAACCTATGCCGTCGGAGTCATCCACTTGAGAAGTTCGGGGAGCGACAGAGGTTGCTTTTACTGCGCAAAATCACCATCACTCACTATCCTGGAAACGATTCTTGTAGAACAGCTGCCATAAGAATCCCAGACAAGCAGCGCTACAATCCCACTGCGGAATGCATAGTCAGCGACTAAGCTGCAGCAAGTTCTTTGCTGTCGGAGATGAATTTTTCACGGCTTTTACGTAGGATTTAATGCGTTGACTTGCACCCGGCCGATTTCCCTAAGAAGAATTCTTCTTGTGTTTGGGAGGACGTGGAGCCGCGTGCACAAGCGAAGTAATGTTACAAAGAAAGCTTAACCCTTCAGCGTCCACGCGGTGAAATTTTCACCAGTGAGGTCCGCCAATCCTCCTGAAGCACTGTTTGTAGTTAGTGTAAATGCCAGGCATGCTGCGGGGACGGGAAGGACTGCACTTTCAGAAAACAGTGATAGCGGGTGAATTTGATCTACAGGGAGGGTGCCACACAGCCTCAAAAACAGTCGAAAAAAAACGTATGGTTCCCCGATGCATAGTTAATGCAGCGCGGAAGATAAATTCTCCAACTTTGCACAAATGAAACTTGGTGTACATGTAAATCAAGCGAATCATCAAGAAAAAACAAAGGCGCATCTGTTCTTGAGTTATAAAATTCCAAAAACTCATGGTGAAATTTTCACCGAATGGTCGGTGGTGTGCGTATAATACATTGTGACTGTACAGGCAGACTGGCCCGCTCGGCCGAATGTATACATAGCCACTGTCAGAAGCGCGTACATGTGCATCAATATCATCATGAAAATCCAGGACACCCGATTGTTTCTTTTTAGAAGTTTGCATAATGGACTTTTATACATTTCCAACTAGTAGGGTGCTTTTGTCTTCCAGTATAATATTTTTGGCATTCAGTGAGATCACAGAACTACACATTACCATTATACTGCGCATGCTGACATTTCTATTATGGCGCAGTCGGTTGTGCTCTCTGTTCGGTCATTCTCCCAGACATGTTTATTTTTGTCTAATTTGTTTGGTTCGTTTTTTTCTGAAATCTCAAACGGCATGAAATAGATGGGCATGTAAACTAACCCATGGAAACAAATTAAACGGCAACAGACCGCAGTGTGGTCGACATAAGCCATTTTAGCGCTACCGTTGCTTACCGGAAGTTCAGTTACACTGGCAGATTTAGCATAGCTTAGTGTAACTGGGCGACCATTCGGTGAAATTTTCACCAGTGTTGGATCTGACCAACCACTGACTTTAAAATTCTCAAAAAAATCACATAGCATACTACTGATATGTCTATCATACGGTATGAATTTCAAAACGATCGGCGTATCCCTTCATATAGTGGACATTGAAGGGTTAAGTCGTTTCGAAAAAGCACGGCATACTGCATGCCAGCTACGGTCACTTGGTAACCGGTAAACCCAGGATCGTTTAATGCTTCCTACTGATGACGAGTACCATTGCCGGACATGGTGAACAGCATGGACTGATGCTCTGGCGGTGATTAAGCGGCTTCGAAAATTTTTTTAGTGCTCAGTATCTTCTGGCAGATACAATTTGTTCATATTTTTACTGATTATGTAGCGAAACAGCTCTCAAGCCTGAAATATGACCACGTTGGACTTGCTGGACATCATCAGAAATCTCACAGTGACTCGGCTGACCGGACTCTATGTAATGGTCACTTCTGACCAACGATGGTTTACAGAGGAAACATTTTCGTACGCCTGTACATAGTAAATAGAGAGCGTTCGCACCCCCTACGAATACGAATCCGAATACAGATACGGACTGGTATCGCGATCGGGGCGAGCACCCGCTCAGTGCTCGTGAACACGAACACGAGCGTGAACACGCCCCCAAGCAAGCTCATGCAGATGAGCATGTTTAGGAAATGGGCGAATCCCAGCGTATGCCCGCTTTCAGGCGCCAGCCTGAAAGCGGAAATTAATCTTGTTGTCTACTTACAATTTTTTCTCAGTTAATTTTATTCCATTTTTATTTTTTGATCAGCTGCTTGGGCGTAATTGGGCAAAATTAAGTCTTTATTATTTTAACTAGTCTTACGACAATGTAGTGCTTTAATAACGTTTGGAATTTATGCAGTCGGTTTGCAGCTTTATTGCTTCTATCTTATGCACAGACGAACAAACTAATATGTTTCTGGTTCTTCTTTCGCTAGTCGTTAATTTATGCCAACGATTACCTGTTGTGGGATGAAAATTAAAAATTCTACAATTTTTATTGAAACATTTCTTAAATTCTGCCTTCCTATGTTAATTTCGATTTAAAGCTAGCCATGAGAATGGAGTGTTTCAGCCGCACGACCGCATTTGCTTGAAGATGGACTCTTCTTGCTGTTTACCATTGGAGTGCAGACTGTGAAAAACAGTGTTGCGAGCCTCCGAAAGCTGTCATATACGCTAGCATTGCCAAAATGGTCGCGGTTCAATAAACGTAACGGCAAAACAATGATGACGAAATAGTAAAAAATCTTTGGACTTGCCCCAGACTTTTGCAGACCGTTAACAATATACTGCGGGCTAAGTGGCCTGCAGTATTTTGTACTGAAATTATTATTAAAGAACTGTTTTTCGCGCATTGTGCTAGTTCAGTCAGGATAAAATCGTCTTTCTGTGATCAGTCTACTCAACTTTTTGCGGAACTTTTTGTGCTTTGACCAGCACAGCCCGTGCGCTTTATGAAATTAAAACAGTGTTACCGTACTTGGCTATATCTTGCCTTTGCAGTTCATTTGAGCAGATTTAAGGAATTCTCGTTTTAGGTGAACGAGTTACCATGCAGTTTTGAATACTTATGTGATTGTGCGCTAAGCTTAATCACTTATGTAAAAGCGTGCTGAGTGCGTGGGAAGTTTACATTCTTTTTACCGTTTGCTTTCGTAAGTAAGTTTTGTAGCATTATTGGTCGTGTCATTTCTCTCTTATTTCTGTTTCCCTTTGATATAGCAAATTTTTCGAGTGCGTAAGCGCTGTTCGCGATGCTATGGAATGCGCGCTGTTTCAGTTTATTACTCTGAGTTCTGAGTGATGGATTAAACGCCTAATCCCACTAGTGAAGCCTCTCCAATATTCTATCATTACAAGCGTTCTATATCATCACGCTACCGTGAGATGCAGTACCAAAAAACAATGGATGAAGAGCAAGATTATATTCCATTACTAGCGTTACGAGTGAACTAACTACACCATAAAATGTTGGGATAGCCTGAGAAGCCACGACTGATTGCGGCGGAGCTGTTTTTTATTTTCATTTAGTCATGAAATGTCATCTGAATTGATGGAATCGATCGTAAAACTGCGTAAAAGTTTTTGGCAGCACGTAGGTTTCCTATCGTTTTTGTGTGGGCATCCTGTTACTATGTACGCCTATTTTTTGGACACATTATGTACGCGCATGGTCATGCCTATGCTCATGTTAATGGGCGTGCTTAGGAACATGCTCATTCTGGTGCTCATGATTTGAGCACGAGCATTGCTCATTCTCATGCTCATGATTCGACCACGGGCATGCTCATGCTCTTGGAGCCCGAGCGTGAACATGCTCGTGCTCCAGCAGCACGAGCACGTGCTCATTCACGCGCGCAACCGCACTGCCTGGCGATCACATGCTAAGCGACCTGCACTCGATCCGTTGCATTCTCAATTTTCTGATTGGCTGACTGGGAGTTGTACGTCTGGCAGTACGATATGCTTGCGACAGTTTGTGTACTTTTTCTGAATTTGGTCTCCATGGTTTTGAATTTTTTTTAAAATAGTGGCTGTGCGCTTGCTGACAGGTAATGCATTCATTAAACAAAGCAGGTTATTATGAGTGGAAAATTCAAATTGGAACGGAACTCCTGTTCTAGCACGGTGCTGCATACTCGTTCGCAGCACAGCTACGAATGGAGCTCGTTTATTCGTATTCGGGGCAGCTGCACGGAACGGATTCAGCCTTCACCGCCCATTTTCCGTACATCGTGATAGCCTATTCGTATCCGTAATCGTATTTCAGCGAACGCTCTCTAATATGCACCACTTTGGCAGTATTTTGGTTGTACCGGGTGGTCACTGGCGCACGTCTGGTCAGTTCAACTTCTGTGGTGCAACAGACGAGTAACCGGCACCAAAAGTGGACAAATAACTGCCCTCTGGTCTTACGGTTGCGAAAAACATGCAATTTTAACCAGAGTGACCGGAGGTCAGCACGATGACATAGTAATAGCCTAAACCGATAGCCCATAAAAAATTATGTATGTGCTGCTCTGAGGTAATTTAATAAGTCTCACACATATTTTTTTACGAAAATTAAAGCAAAACTGCAGTTTATAGGCTCATGCCCACACATGCCAAAACTGGCACATGGCCTTCGGTCATGCATTCCAAGTGACCAGCAGCACTCTTTAAAGGGTTTACTTATTTATACGCTAGCATACAGCGAGAGTATACAGCCAGAATTTTTTGGTAATTGTTGAGCTTTTATCTGCCACAGCAGCTGCTGAAGGACTCCTGTAACCCAAAAAAGGCTAAAATGGTCATCTTTGGTGACGGGTATTCCTCGGACCAGTAGGGCCATCGCTGAAGTAAATTTTTGTCTGTGTCCATAAAAGTCCTAACTGTCATTTTGTAAGCAGTCGAATCACGGTAGCACTTAAAGGGAATGCAGTAAAAACCGAGACCCAAACCATGCCATTTGGCATGTGTGAGCGTTGACGGGTTATTAAACAAAACAACTGCAAATTCAGGTTCCTAGACGTTCTCCGCTTTGTCAAGTCCGCCTTGTCACAGTCAGTTTCGGTTTGTTTGCCGAGTCTTCGACGTACGATGATGCTGGGGTGCTGTGCAAGCAAGTGCTGGCAGTGGCCGCTGTATTGACAGTTTGCCTATTCAAGATAAGTATTCGGTATTCGAACTTCCTTCGAAATAAAAAATATTTCAGTTATCGGCATATCAGGACAACATTTCAGGCTTACCTACATATTTTTTTAAATATATCGAGTTTGGTGATGTCGTATTAACACGGAGATTGTCATAAAGACCAGATACCAGTTTCTGCATAACGTACACATCCCAGGATACCAGATACCAGACTCCAGTACCATTACCAGCAACCAAACCCAGGTTTTAGTGCGACCCCTGCTTTATATACTTACGTACGGTGAGTCAGCCGTGCAAGTCACACCGGCTGCCTGCCGCGCGCATAATTCAACTGAATGTCTTGTTAACGATCGCCCGGATTCGGAAGGCAACTATCGGCACTATCAAAATTGACAAATTAAATGCACAACTTCAGCTGGCAGTTTATATCATTAAGGAGAATTTCTGCGTAACTATTGTGCGTATTTCTGCGTATGAGCAATGGCGAAAATACAACAGCCGGGCTAGCAGTGGCAAAAATGACCTTTTCTGCTAAACTACAGTACTGCGGTAGCGAGCCGTTCAGCCACATTTAATCCTTGAATCTTTGTCGATGGTGGTTTTCATAAATCAGTCACCTGCATTAGAACGATTTTTGTAAATCTAACAAAAACGTTAGAAGCGTCTTACAAATCAGACCACTTTAGAATTTCAGTTCTGTTGTGCAGCCAGAATACAGCGAATGTAACCAGGATGCGTCCTGTTAGATCCGAACAAATCTTTTCTATACTGCCGTGCAAATCCGCACAGCTACGCAACAGAATGCACGGTAAGTCCGGTGTCTGATAACTCTGAAATGTAGATGATGTATTCGTTAGACTCTGGCCACAACACGTTGGAATCTGCGATACACTGGTTAGTGGTTGTAGAGAACAGGTTTTACTTTCTCACTTGTTTCTGCTATGTTGTGACAGCGTATACTTAAATACCATACAATATCGCCAGAATACCACTAATATCCGAGAAGTTTATGGAAACTGAGCGATTCTAACTTTTTCGCCATCTTGATATATATTGCTGAGATGTTATCTGCTAGTCCAGAGTTGGCTTGGAACAGCGTTGACGTGCTGGTAGATGATGGACTGCTGCACAACGGGCGCGTTGTCGATGTTGCCGCTGGGGGCCTCATTGTGCAGTTTGAGGGAACCGGCCACTCCAGCCCCACACTGATTCCATTCGGCGCATCATACCACTGTAGTGACGGCAGTTACCTACAGAAACTTCGGGACCGCATCGATGAGGGACTGGAGGCATTTCTCGGTGGACGATCAGTGGAAGTGCTGCTGCGCCTGCAGCCGGAGAACCCGTGGAAATGGTACCCGGGCAGGCTGCTGAATGCTTTCGGATTGATCAGGGTCACTTTCCCGGATCGTCAGGTACAGGGGATCGTGATGGAACAGCGCATTCGGCAGAGATCTACCGAGCTGGGCCTGGGTCGCTTGTTGATCGGGGAAGGCCGGTTTGCAACCAAGCGGGTCGTTGTTCCTGGTGAGCTCGGCGCTGCGTTGACGATCAGCTTCCCTGATGATCAGCTGATGGCGGCGTTTAATAAATACTGTCGACAAAGCGGTTACTGTATGTTGGTCACCAGCGTGGTCAGTGACCCGCACGGTGGAGTACTCAGGGAACTGGTCACTATGGAGAGCGCCGACAAGGACCACTGGCCACGGGCTCATGTTATCCATGGAAAATCTCCGGAGCCCCTTGTAAGTGGCGGACGATCGAAAAACAGTGTAAAGTGTTGTTCTCGGCATTCATAACTAAATCGCATTATTTGCCAGTTCAGAATAAGTCTGGTGCGGTGATGTCCTGGCTTTCCCTTTGCATACACCACTAAATCACTCTTGCGTTCTTTGCTAGCATCATTGGCCGCGATTCTGATTACGCCGCAGTCATCGTTACATCCGGTCGTTTCCTTTGTAGGACGTTCTGCTTTCTCTGCTCAAAACGTGCAGCGGCCCTCTGGAAAACATACGCCTGTGCTGCACCCGCACACCGTTACCGGACGGTGACATCCGTCTCAGTGATCCATGCATTTCCCTGCAGATATTTGAATGCTTGACAACCCTGCAACAGCGCCAACTCCGTGCAGTGTGTCCCCAGTGGGATTCACTCCTCACATCGGTCTACATCCGCCGCGTCATCACTCTGTCTGCCCCTCATGCTGGCCCGGATTATGCGTCGAACGTGTACCGTTTCGCCTCGTGCCTATACAACTGCTGGACATCGCAGACCAAGATCGTTGTACTGTACGGCCGTGGTCGCAGCGTTCGTCGCTGCTCTTCCGGTCCCCTGACCGGCACCGCCCACCTCCTGCAGTGCATACGGGCCATCAAGGGACTGCCGGTGGTTGAGCTGTTGCTGTTGACCGGGGAATGGTATTTTCATGTTGTCGGGCCCAACTGGGTGAACGCCCTATGGCAAGCCCTGAGTTTGCTGGCTGGAGTGTGCCAGCGTGTTGTGCTGAAGAACGCCGGGGTTAACGTTGGAGTGAAACCATCCAGCCGCAATAGCGAGGAACGCGTAGCTGTACGCTTTTCCAACCAACGTATTACGCGCTCGCTGACCGAAAATGCCTTGTGGAGCATGCTAAATAGTGGACTGCGTGAGCTGTCAGCGATCGACATGGAACGGTTGGCGAAATGGATTCGCGGTGATTCGGGCCGCGGGACATTCGCTCGGGTGAGAAGACGTGTTCCACAACACGGAACACGACAATATTATTGAAATTATACAAAAATTTTGCAGTTTCCAAAGAATTCAGAATCAGTCACCATTTGAGTCTGCATTCATCGAGCAAGTTACGAGAAATTTCGTTGAAATTTTTTCATCTTTGTTCGCAACGGCAGTGCCTAACAATTGTAAGAGGCTTTTAAACGTGGTGCATATATTGTATTCTAAGTCAACAACAAAGCGGAGTATGTTGTTGTCTGAGACATTTCGAAAGAAATTGTCTAGATTAGCCACACAATGTATTCATTCCAAACTGAATGATTCCATTGGAATTGTTTTGCAAAGTCGATAGGGCATGTATTTACTTGACGTTGGTTTGTGTTGTACTTTTGCAGATGCTGAGCATCACCCAGACACTGGACCCTCGAGACGGTGTACGATATCATGGAATGTCGTTTGCCCCGTATGGAGATGCCCATGTGGATGGCATCTACACGCAGTACTTGACCAAGCTCACTCTGCATGCGCTACTCCAACGCCTGGATAATAAACATTACAAAACCATTTTTCAAATCCTTTGATCATATAATTCTGGGGATGCTCGAGAGTCTAGGTGTTCTTCAGTGTGCTGTCAATGTTTGGTTTACTGGTACTTATCAGCTTAGTTTTTCCAACGAAGAACGAAAACTCAGTGCATTTGTAACCAGTTATGTTTGTTTTGCTCTTAAATTTAATGGAACTTAATAGAACAGATACTGCATACTTGCATTTTTTGGATCATGGGTTAGTTTACTTGTTAGTATATTCCGGCAGCAACATTTGCTATGTATTGTTATTAAAGTGTGTGCTCTTCGATGTTGTGACCTGGTTTGCTCAAGACTACTGTTACGATACTTTTTGTATGGCAGAGCTAATAACGATATTAACAGAACGCGAAGGTCAACGGCTGATGATCATGAATTTTAATGAGTAGTCATATAGAGAAGCGTATACATAAAGGCGGTAAAGAACAGTGCTGTTCGTTGCATCCAAAGTAAATCAAGTGTCCAGAACCAACATTCAGTTCATAGTTATAACCAGCGCGGCTGCTGCCGCGCCATGATATCGCCGTTAGAATCAAGCTGAAGCATTTATCGGACAGTAGGATCTCAACAAGCAACACAGTTAACATGGTTGTACGTGGGCATTTGCCGGCTCCATTGACTTAACACAGGCGGCAAGTTTCGCCGGCCGTATCAGTAGAACAATCTCATTAGTGCAGTATCAACCGGCAAATATACTTATGTGACACTTTCAACGGACGCAAACGAAACTGGCACGGATATGGTTTCGAATCTGTCTGTTTGGTTTCGGCTTTTGAGACTGGGCAGACAGACTCTGAGTTTTGTCGGCTATAACAGAACAGGCTGCGTCGTGCTCGTCACTCAAATCCGGGTAATTTATGGCCGAATTTCATGGCACAAATTTAACAAAATTATACGAGCTGCATGCTTATGTCTCCGGAGCGCATTTCAGCCACTCTGAAAGACGCATATTACGGCAACCATTTATTACTTCCAATAAGCTGAATTCTCTCGAGGCAGGAGTCATAAAGTGTGTACAATGGCGTCTGTTGGTGTTTGCGATACCAAGCGTACTGACTCGGCCTGTAGAAGTATGGTTCTTCGCTTCCAAGTTCCTTGCAGCGAAATCCGAATGATCCAACTTTATAAGCCAGCCGCATGTTGGTTTGCGCACTGGATGTTTGAGTGTAAGCTCCGTGTTGATCCCGCTCCAAATTTCCCAGACAACGTGCCTGGGGATTGGATGTGTTGTATCAAATCATCTTTCTTCAGGTCACGCGATGTGAAGACAGTCATCGTTAACATCAATACGGAACTCGTTCCCGCGAATAACGTAACCGCGTCACTGTGGTTCACTTTATTGTCACGTAAGTGTCGAATAATCGTTCTTCAAGTGCCCAACAGTGGAAGTCAGGTCTTCGTTGTTTACGCGATCCCAGAGGTCAGAACTTTAGCGACAAAGGCAGAGTTGACTGGCGTGTTGACCCACAAGGAGGCCCAACAGGGACCTGGATTTCGCGATCAGAAGATTAAAGAGAAGGCTAGGCCAGCCGGCGGGAAAATATGAGAACGCTGAATGGACCTATTTTCCCACACCCGGGGATTCCATCGCAGTGCAGCTTATTATCCGTGTTCCGCCGAAGCAGGCCGTGGAGACCTTGTTGCTTCCGGATCGACAGTTGAACGGTTACACTTCCAAATTGTTCACCGACTGCATTCTGGTCAGTCGTGATGGCAAAGAGTTCCCGGCGCATCGCTTCATCTTGGCTAATAATGGGTCCAGCGTGTTCGCGGCCATGTTCGAGCTGGATATCCAGGAGAAACGCACCGGTACCTGGACAACTGACGATATCGATAGTAACGTTCTCCTGGAGTTCCTGTACACGGATCGAGTAGACCGCGAGCGGATTACGAGCGTTGCCGATGAAGTTTTCAGTGCAGCGGATAAGTATGCTGTTGCGGAGCTGCGTGCGACATGCGAGAGTATCATATTCATAGCGGATAGTTTGAGGTACGTAAAGATTCGTGCGATTACTTTGAGTCCGTCTGAGTGAAACGATCATCATAAGTAAACTGCAATTTAGACAAAGCGGTAGAAGGTACCATGACGCACGATATCTTGTATTTCCTTTTTCAGTGCAAAGACGGCGCTGTCCTACTTGAACAACGCAGTGGCTCGCGGACTGAACCGACTGAAGATGCGAGCTATCAAGTTCCTGAACGACTTGATGCGCAGATCTGCATCTTTTCCAATGATGTCAGCGTTCGATCGGCGCAGCCTGCTGTTTAACTGCATGAGCGTTCTGCTTGGGAGGCTGGTTTTGATTCACCGCTGCGGCTGCCATGACGGAGTGGAATCTGCTTGTCTGTTTTCTCCAGTAAATCTGCATTAGCACTTACCACTCATTTGTCAAGTGATAGTTTGCTTACAGTACTGTATTCCGTAGGACCGTAATCATTACTTGTGCTGCTGTGCATAGAATTTTTTTTTCTAATTTATTTTTTATCTGATTCAATTCGATCCATTTCGCGCTGTGCTGTGTTTGTGATTAAACTACTGAATACTAACTACACTGTCGGGACCATAGATAGACGATTTTTCTTCTAAAGAGCGTCTGGGGATTTTTTACGTACATTTTCGGAAAGTCATCAACCTCTTGTGCCGACTAAACTATCACTGCCAAATTGTAAAAAAAATGTGGTCCAAACAGCCGTCGGACGGTAGTCTGCCGTCCATATGCAGCTGCAGAATCCCAATTCTATAATTATTTTTTGAAATGAACTTTTAGGAATTGTGATCAGCCGAACGCCTTTAAAGTTCAAAGGGTCCAGCAGCCCGACGTGACGTCGGCTGCCCAAAAGGCAACCGCCCGTCAGCAATTGTGCCGATCGTCCCACTTATTCCTACACTCGTCGCACTACGCTCACTCGCTGTTCTGTCTGGCCCAGATGAATTCGCTGACGCAATTTCGCAGGCTTTCCGATTATGTGCTGGCAGTGCTGTACAGCAGAATATTAGAGGATATCATAATCGAGTCATCAATCTCGTGAGTCGTGACATGTTTGCGAAGAACATTTATCAGTGGAATGCTGTGGATGTGGTTCGTAGTGACGGCGTCATTGAGCGTGGTTGCGTGGTGGATAAACAGGAATCCGGAGTGCTGGTGGATTTCGACATCGCTGGCAAGGACCCCGAGCTGATTCCCTACCAGAATGCATACTTGAGTAACCAATATGACTGGAACTGTAGGCGTTTGGATGATGCTGATCCTTTAATTCTGACGAGATTCTCAAGGGATCAGCCATGGAAATGGTACAACGGAAAAGTGTTAGCCAGGCAACATGATTTCATAGTGGTGAAGATTTTCATCGGAGAATCGGACGGAGATGAAGTTTTTGTTGATTGCGTTGGCTTGGAGCGCGTACTAAAGAGACCCTGCAAAACTGGAAAACACCTGCGGAAGAATGCTTTTATCAGGGATGAATGTTCTGTTCCTGCTGGATTTTCTTACAGTGTGCAGTCCATGACAGCCTGGCGAGAACGCTTTCCACGCACACATCTGCTCGGGGTCGTGGATAACACGTTATACTTTCTTCAGCTGCGCTGTGATGAAGAACTCGACGTTGATGAAATGGTAAGAAACAGGACATATTTGATCGCCATTTCTTCTATTGTACGTACAATAAGTGATTATGATTATTACTATTATTATTATAATTCGGCCAAACCCGTTGTGTTTTATTGTACGTAATGCAGTAGCCAAACTCTTTAGACGAATTTCACTGTCTGTTTGAAATTTCTGGATTTTTAGGAATTTTACAAATTTTTTTGGTTGATTTTTGAACTATAAATTTAGATAAAGTGTACCCGAGGTGGGAGTCGAACCCACGCTAACGATCTTAAGGCCATGAGCAACACGATTAATATAGGATTATTATTATTTTTCCGTTGCTTGTATTGTCAGTGTGTTGTCCCATAACTGGTTGCCAATGGTTTCAGACAGCAGTTTTGCGTGATGGGATACCGAAAGGAGACGAGATGGACAGAGCCGCGCACGAAACCGTGGACAACACAGTAAAAGCAGCAACTTCCGGTTCAGTTGAGCACTGGTCCATCAACGATCTGCCGCTGAATGTACTCGGTATTGCCTTCTCCTTTCTCGATGGACAGCAACAAGCCAGAATGCGCCGTGTATGTCCTGCGTGGAATTTCACAATTGCTTCGCCACACTGCTCACGACACACGATAGTGGACTTGATGGTGTGCAAGCTGGATGAACACTATCGCTACTTGATAAGCACCTGGTTGTTTCACTGTATCACCGAGCGGACGAGGTATGTGACGATTACACGCAATGGCATCGGATCAGGATTTTACCACGGTAAAATACTCATTCTACAAGCGATCATGGAATTGAAAAACCCCTTGTCGGCGCTGATCTTGTGTGACATGCAACTGGGGCCGAGACTCACACATATCTTCACACCGTGTGGAAAGTCCATTTGCCAGACAATGCACCGAGTGTGCAGTCGGGTGATCTTCAAAAACGTTACGCTCCTGAAATTCTTCCCCGCCCATCTGGATCGCTCAGTGTCTCGCAATCGGACGGAGGTGATCGATGAATCATCGATCATCAACGACGATGATGATCTGCGGATTGCCTATGGCAGTGTGAGTGTTGGTTCGCCTAACGAATTACTGGATTGTTTTGAAAGTGCTGCTCGAGATTTTGCCGATCCGAAGCATTCTTCTGTTGTGAAGCGAGTCTCGCGTGCCATTTCGGGGACGACGGACGAATCCCGCCAGATGCAAATCGTCAACGTTAGTAAATCCGTCAAATCATGCATCCATCTTTTACCATTTACCTATCATTATAAAATATAAATTTGATGATCATGGTTGTTTTTTCGCATTTGAAATTTTACCTTGTAGTGTCTCTGTATGTGCCTGTGCACTGTTTTTTTGTGTCGGCGGCATTTGCCCAACAAACTTTAATTAGAAAATATAATGCAACCTTATAAAACTTCATTAGTTTTAATTTTTTATTTTTGGTGAGTTGTTCGAACTCTACTGTTTGCTAACTATAGTCATCGTCATTTTGTTTATAATCTCCGGTACAGTAGCTCGTTTTCAAGAAATCTTTTCCATGCCGAAACGAAATTTCCAGCGATTGCAGGTGTTGAAAGAATGGCAAACAAATGATGAACGGTTTGGAGCGAACACGGAGTGGAAGCATGTTCAGGCGGCGCAGTTGGGTGCGAGTCTACTGACTTTGCGCAATATCACCACTTCGTTCTTTGTTTGCTTGACTAATGGATGGATTTCCGAAGGGGACGCCGAGATGGACGACGAAGACGGGGATGTTCTTTCCGCCCGGGAAGACGATCCCGACGAGGAGGATTCTGATGTGGATGGTGCGGATGATGCTTGAGAAACCACATTGCTAAACTCCATATAATCTACTATAGGCTAGCTAATATAGGGTTTGTACTACTAAAAATATGAATAATCTAGTAAACTGGTACAAGAGCTGGATGCAATTTTTCTGCTTTCTTAGTTATGGCC
>JAQGAU010001666.1:0-18164 GCA_034698045.1 Paramacrobiotus richtersi | reverse complement strand
ATTAAAGCACGTATTCGTGCGGAGCCGAACAGCGATGAGTCGGATTTTGACGTACGGGATGATCCCGAAGAGGTTTTGGATCCTCGCAACCTTTTGGATGCGCGTTTTTCAACAACGGAATCTGAGCACGTCGGCCAAACCATGAGGAAAGTTTCCGGTGTGACTGATGGTAAGACTGGCAGCAAAATGTTGTGTGCACGAGGCATGAACTACAGACATTTCAAAATGTGCTTAGATCCAAAAATGCGGGAAACTTTGAATGTGCGAAAGAAATTAGCAAAGAGCATTCGTGATTTTGGTAAGCAGTGCCAGATTTTGTGTGACTCGCAAAAATGTAATAATAGACTACCAGTAACTCTCTTGCAGAATCCACAATGGACAACAGCGACAGTAGTGTGAACAACACATCCGGATCATCCGGTACTGGTTCAGCCAGCCGAAAAACCCAGAAACAGAATAACAGTCCTGCTACTGAACCTAGAGCTCGTCGAAAAGATCCTTCAGAGATTTTGGAAATTATCATGAAGTCAGCTAAAGATACTGCTGCCGTACAGGAAAAGATTTGGGCAGAAGAAAAACAGGAAATGGAAAAAGAACGCGAGGCCAGAGCTACTAAACTAACTCAGCAGCAGGCAGAACGGGAAAAAGATCGGAACTTAGACAAACATAAGCATGATTCTATGATGAAGTTTCTTGAACTAGCTGTTTTGGGTAAAAATTCTGACATTAACGGGAACAACCCGAACTCTGGTTAAACCAGTTTCCGTTCAAGAAAGATATTCTACCAGTGTCGGTGGACCAATTCCAAACCTATTCTGTACTAATGTATATCGATACAAACATGTATGAATATTAGTGAATAAAGCCGAAATTAAGTAAATCTTGCTTGTCTGCTGCAACAGGAGCTTCTGGTTCTGCCAGTAGTTTCCAAAGGCAAAATATTGTGTAATCTTCAAAAAGCCGAATTCCACCGACGCCCTGCACAGGGTCATATCGTAATTAAAGGCGACTTCTTCTGGAGTGAGATTGATGGACCGAAAGGGCGTTTGCACTTCGTTGGTCAGTTTGTACGCCTTGTCGGCATAAACACATAGATCTGGATTACTCCATTCAATGTGCTTTGCCTTCAAGCGAGGTATAAGTTTACTTTCGCGCAGCATCGCGCTGTCATGTCTCCGGCCGACGTGAGGCCCGTCCAAATTTGCAATCATTCCATCTGGCGTAACCAGCCCCTGAAATTTTACGACGTAATGTGCCTCATGACCATTGTAGAATTCCTTATGGAACACGCCCGGTGCGCAAATAAACCTTCCGGTACCATCCAGAAAAGCCCAACACGAATCTGAAATAGCCGTAAATTACATTTTTCAATCCTGTCTCTAAGCATGTTTTTTGTGACTAAATTACCATATCGTCCATTGCATGCATCACGAACAGCAGCAGCGTAGCTTTGTACACGTTCCTGGTTCAACCAGTTCTGGTCTAATGATTCCAGTAAATGTCCGTGCTTCTCGTAAAGTAGATCAATCATAGTGTTAAAAATTCGCGCAAGTTGACTGCGTTCGCGTCCCAAAAGCTCCATTACATCGCCCCATCGATTGGGATACGCAAGACGCCGAAGAACAACTGCTAACCCAAGCTTCGTAGATACTCGCGTGCGATTGTTACAGGTTATCCATGTCGGAAGCTTTAGGGCATCAAGAGTATCCAGAAAATCCGCATAGGACTTTATTCTGAAATGGAATTCAAATTTCTCACGTTCCATACCGGCCAGATCGATTTCGTGTCGGACATAGTACCGTTCCATGTCTAAAATGGCATTTCTCGCAGTCAGAACCGCAGAAAATATTAGCATATTGTACATGTGACTGAAAACGAGTCGACGATTTTTTCTCCGGTGTAATGCGCGTTTTTGTGCTTTACTGTACATTGTTCAAAGTAAAAAAATCACTTATAAGAATCGTAAACAAACAGGACGATCCTGCTACTGGATAAACCAGAAATATTGATAACAACTGAAGTGGTTAGCATATTCGCGAAAAGGAAGCCGCCACAACGGGCGGTAACAATACTACCGTGAAACACTTTCTAACAAAATGAAATCATAGAAACAAATGACTGCATCCCGTGGTAAGAAACAGATTATTTCATGAATGTATCCCGACGCTCATAAAACGAATCAGAGAAGTCCCGATCTTCAGCCAGACGTTCACGTCGTGTAATCAAATCCTCTTCCTGTCGCAGAAGTCGAACCTTTGCATCCTCTACGATTCGGTCTTCCGTAATGCGAATTCGGTCCGTTTCAGGCCCGCTCTTGCGGTCTTCAATAAGGCGTGACTGCTTCATGGCTAGATCTCCAGTTTGCCGGCGGACATTTAGCTGCTCATCCAGCAACTGCCGATCTTCTTTCATACGCCGCTTTTGGCGGCTTTCCTCATTCCAGAAATCTTTGTTTTGCTTTCCGCGACGAGCGCTGTGCGGACTCGGCAAGCGCTGTTTACGACACGATGACGTCCAGTGACCCACCAATTTGCAGCGAAAGCAGAACGGATTTTCATCTGGCTTCTTTTCGGTATCGAGCAACTTTTCGCCTACCGGATCATCCGGCTCTGGATTACCCAGTCCAATCAAGGAATTACCAGCTGCAAAAGAAATCAAATCTGTGACATGGGTAAATAAAATAAAAATGTAGTCTTACTCTGTCCTTCTTTTGACAGAAGAGTAGCCGCGCGCTCTCCTCCGAAGGGCCGACGTTGAGCAGGATTAGTCTGAACTGGTTTAGCCAGACCTACAATGGTAAATGTGAAGAGGTATAATATACAAACATCAAGCCTTTGGTCGAAACAAGTTTGACATCAGTGTACTACCTGGTTCATGTGGGGTGGCTTTCGCATACGAGACAGTAACCAACGAACGTGACAAGCCTCGGCCGACAATTACTGAAATAAAATAGTTTTAAATCTGGGTTTGTCCATAATGTGAGAAATCTGAATGCGGCTGACATCTCGCTCTTACGTGTTTTCACACAAGACTGGCTAACACCACTTCCATCCGTCAAATCCACTTTGCTGCTGGATTTGGCCCTCTGCTGCAGAAACGCTTGACGAAAACTCCCTTCACGTAAATCGAGGGCAGAGCCTTTGCACATAGAACACAATTCACGACACGCTTTTGTACTAGACTAGTTCGGGATATTTACCCGACATTTCAGTTAAGCTGGTCGAAAAACCACTGCAACTTCCAGCATCGTTCGTCGCATGATTTCGTACTGGATTAGCCAGGTCAGGTTCATCCTGTCTTTCAGTCGATGAAAGTTCCGTTTTACCTACCATCATTGTTTTAAATGATTAAAAAAGCAAGCGGATGAATAACGAAAGTCACAACGACGGAGCGTACCTGAAAAATTCATTTCCAGGCTGTCAACAACGCAGTCGTATTCCGAGTGGTTGTCGTCGTGAACCATCTGCAGTTCTTCCAAGGCTGATGTATACTCCGGATCATTGATACGTCGAATGATTTCTGGGATCATAAACAACAGCGACATAAGAATACTTAACATGCAGAGTTAGCAGCATCCCAAAGGCAACAGTGGGTTTCTCACCAAAATCCTCTTGATTACTGGCTTTATCCACGACGTTTTCGTTCTTCTCTTGTTCCATCTTACGGCCACTTTCTCTCACTTAAGGCCAACTTAATTCTGAGTATCCCTGATGTTCTGTGTGTGGTCATCAATCATCAACTATACACAGCGGAAATAACTCAACAGCTGAAATTTTTTGTTAAACCTGTATCAACAAATAAAGGCTGTGACAGACTGCACAGCGAAAATAATTATTCAGGCGATTTCAGAAATGAGCTAGGCAACATGTGTGTCGGAAACGGGGGGTAGTCACGTTAGTATGGCCCTTTTACAATTACTGCGAAAACCAATTACACTTGCGCGCGTGTGTGACTTTGGAATTGAGAAAGGAATTTATTTTCTGGACGATTGGGAATTTTTGCAGGACCATTTCCCAATTGCAATACCAATTACTCCCGAAAAGGTGGTTTGCGCTTTCTCCCCTTAATATCTGATTAACAATTGTAAACGAAATTGGGTTTTATTATTTCTGCGAATCGGCTCACCTGTGGTATCAGCTACTATCGCACAGACAAACCAAAAATTCTGCAAATAAAATGGGAAACACCAAAACGATCATTTTGCTTTTCAGAAAACAACATCCGTTGACATCGTCATGAAAGCGCACAGTGCACAGAAAAACGGAAATGAACCTTTCTCAAATTTAAAAAATGATACCTGCTGGTGCAACAACATTACAGCTCTTGTAACAGCGCAACCTGCTCTCTCATATCTCGATCCAGATCTGGCTCTGAGCAAATTTTCCCATCAGTGGACTATAATTCGGTCGAAATACTTTATCCAGTATAGTTATTTATTAGTTAACGTCAATTTGTTCAGGTTCTGTGCGTCGATGGCCGAAAAGTCCGGAAATTCATTCAGTTTGAACATGGAACGCCGCTCTTTCGATGCTTTCACACAAAATACACATAAATCAAAATAAAATGTTCACTTCATCCACAAAAATGACACGGTCCTTTTATGACAAAATGGCACCGAACTTCAAGCGAAGTGACGCACTGCGGTAAACATGTGCATCGGGCATAAAAACCGTTGCATAACGAAAGGTCACGGGCAGCCAGAACGGCATGCCTGATTGATCCACATCCACATTGCATCCTCGTCGCCATCATCAGGATCCAGGACCTCGGCAGACTGGAGAGCAGCCGGGACAATACTGGACTCAAGATCCACAGCAGGGCAATACAGTACTGTTCCACGAGATCCCAAAATTAACTCGACACGCTGGGAGATTGTAGATCAATTCGGCCACTGACGATGTGAATGCTCAGCTGACTCAGACAGTTGGGCGGCTCCAGATTATAATCATTATTATCAGGCTCACTGATGAAATCACACCGAATATCAGCAATTGTCATGTTATCGAAGACATAATACCGGCAGAATTTCCTATAAATCTGACTAAATTCGAAGACAGGAAGGCCTGCAGGTTGAACGGAATGAGAATCAAAACATTCGAAAAATCTAAAGAATTCTGATCTGAACCGTTCCGGCAAAACCGGATCGAAAAAAACTGCAGTGAGTTTACCGGTTTAGGTTCTGCCAGAGATAACCCTTCGGGAACAGATATATCATTTACGTAGATATTTCTGACTGGTTTCTCGATTACATGAATCTGATCTTAAAAAACCTTTATCAAGGAATCACGGCAGAATGCACAATCTAGTGCAGAAAAACGAGCAAACAATGCGGTTACACTTCAGCGGTGAAGTTGATCATCGGCATAGAGTAATCAATGAATGTGAAGTAATGTGGCTGGGCCACTCTTTCTGTTTCAGAGGTCTGTGTTTTTTATGAAACGTTGTGAACGAAATTGCTTGGGTATTAGATTTAGTTGATCACTATGGTGGTTGGTCCGGTTTTTTACCCAGTTTAAATATTTAACTATACAATTAAGTACTTTATTGCGTTACAGAGTACACACAGCATGATCATACATAAAAAACCAAGAAAACATCTACCTTTTGAGTCGAGTCAACGATAATACAAACACTTTTCTTCTTTGGAAAACAACATCGGCACGGTCAGTTCGCACCCTTCGCATATCCCCAGTAATAAACCTATTTCAAATTTCTGGAAGGATGATAATTCTTATGCAGTGGCTCCTATCAGGGTACAATCTACACTTCCATATCCTCCTCTACAGGTAGCTCGATAGCAAATTTTCCCAGCAGTGGACGATAGTTCTCTCGAAATACCTTATCCAGTATATTTAACGTCAGTTTACTCAGTTTACGTGTGCTGATGGCAGGAATGTCCGGAAATTCATTCAGCTCGAACATGGAACGCCGTTCTTCAGATGCTCGCGGATCACAACTTTCAAATCCATACAGAATCTACATAACATCGTGATCAAAAACGGTATACGAACATCAAAATTATCGACAAACGCTGCCAACCGTGCCGAGCAACTTCAAAATTTCTAAATTTGTCATTCTTAGAATGCAGTCCCGGAAAGACGAAAACGATAGTTAAACAGCTTAGAATTTTCCACGCCGAAATTGTCCACGAAACGTAAACTTTTAACCACAAAACAGTTAAAAAAGTGAATGCACCGCGAATGTGAAAAAGGGTCCTAAAGAAACGGCACAGACAGAACGGGATATACCTGACTGATATCAGTCCACAATGTATCCTCCTCGTAATTATCAAGATCCATGACCATGGCAGACTGGAAAGCAGCCGGCACTATACTGGACTCCAGATCCACAGAAGGGCAATACTCTTCCAAGAGATTCCAAAAATCCCTCGACCGGCTGGGAGACTGCAGGTCAATTCGACCGTAGGCAATATGAATGCTGAGACAGTCTTCCGGTACCGGGTAGTTATAATAGCCGTTACTGGATGCATCGACAAAATCACAGTTAACATCCGCCATTATTACGTTATCGAGCACCAGATACCGGCAAATTCTCTCAAAAAAGCTGCTCAATTCGAAAACGGGAGTGCCTCCCGGTGCGGTTCGACTAGGACGGCAACAGTCGGAGAACGGTTGTTCCCAGTCAGAGAGAACAAGCGTCTGAAGTGGTTCACACCGTGACCGCCGAATACGCAGAAACTCGTCGATAATGGTGAAGGCCTGCCATGTTCCGCAGCCGGTTAATGTAAGCTTTTGCGTTCTATCGGAAATATTCTTATGCAGGCATGCAGCGATTTTCCGGTACGAATCTTCGTATCGTTGTTCGGTTTTTTTCGCGCAGTGAATACGCACTTCAGCGACAATCTCAGGAAAATGCAATAAAGCGTTCCACTTCGCACATACTCGCCGCGACTGGGCTTGTTGTTCCGTGTCAAGCAACTTGAAGATTTTGAGCAAAATTTCCGGCGGAATTGTCTTGTTGATGTCGGGGCACTTGTCGTCGCCTCCTGCGGTCTGGTGTCTACTGGTGTTCGTAATGGAACGTTCGGCGAAATCCGGGCAGGGTTGGAGCAGCTCCAGTGTCTTTTTCAATAGCTAAAATAAAACTGAATGATGAATAAGTTTTAATAAGCAGCAGTTGAAAACTCAAAGAACACTGGTCGTAACCAATGTATAAGCAAAAATTTTGCAGATTCAACCAGTGGATCACGGGCGAAGTGCAAATCGCCGTTACATCCGATTTCGGAGGACAGTTGTAGCTCAACTTCCAACGTCCGTTGGCATTCTGAGCTCCGGTCTTGAAACTACTATTTTCCGCCTACCTGATTCGGCGGAGTTTCATCAGTTTCACATGTGTCTTCCATTATATAATACAAAAACCCCTCCTTGAGATCTATGATCTTCCTGGGAGGTACTTCCTCCATCCACAACTTTCGCACTCGATCATCCAGAACAAATCCACTGGGCATTGGAGTGCGTATCTTTCTGAACAATTTGCAGAAGGGTCGACAGTCGAGATGGTTTTCGAAACCACACCAGCACAACAACCACGAACGAACATGATCCAGGGGCAAAACATATTCCTGTCTGTGACTGTTAATCAGTATCTCTACCAGATGGAAGTTCAGATTATCACCACAGAATAGCGATCGAGCAGGGTACCAAGTGTAAGGAACGGCTGGGGACAACTGCACAGCCGCTTCCAAATTGTATTCGTGATGATTCTCCAGATTGCTCTCCGCGTGAGGTATAGTTAACGATGTCCTAGTACAGATAGTTCCAGGCTGGCGGACTTTGTGGGAAGGTATGGAGACTGGAGTACCATTCCCGAAATTAATCACGAGATCGTGTTCGTCCATATCGACGACGTAACCGAACTGTTTCCTACCATTCTCCATCAAGACATCAACGGCGTCCCATCGTTGGATAGCAGTTTTGATCATGGTTCCAGACTTCCAGTGGCAGTGGCTAGTGACTACAAGCCGAGAGCCGATGGCACCGCTGCAGTTTGTAACGGAGGATTATCGGCCTTTCAGTGAAAAATTGGTGAACAGTGAACACTCGTAGCAAACCATGAACTAAGTAGCGCCGCAAAACTGTAAGAAGGGTAAAATACAAGAAATAAGTACAGACAGTCTGTACAGACCATAACAATGATAACCACAATCTGCCAAACCAACCAAAAAAAACCAAAAAACGCATTTTCAAGCAGACGCTGCCATATGCGTCTCTCCAGGCGGTAGGCCTAATATCCTTGCCATGACTGCAGACTGCTTGATTTCGGGAATCGAGATTCCGGACCCGAAATTCGAATGATTCTGTCGAGGTTAGACGGTCTGTTGGTGTACAGTATATTTATGGCGTATTATGACAGCTGAATAGCTAAAGTTACGCACGTCTGGTTGAATATTAGACTTCTCCGGAACCATCGACATAATTATTATCCGCTTGCGATGTAAATTATTGTTTATGCTAAATACTCTATACATGAGAAGCCTTTGACGGTGCCGTCATCATATAAAGCAAAACGAAAAAGGCTTATAATCAAAATTGTACAAAAGGCGTCCCAAACCAAATCGCAATAAACTCCGAGAAAACAGCCAAACGCACATACATATACAAAATTCCCGCACTATCGCACAAGTGCAATGTCTGCTTATGAAACAGGTACAAAATCCGCTTCCGGATTGTCCGGATCGACGTCCTTCCAGTCCGGGAAGCGCATCGTACACGACTGCAGAATGATATCCAGGGATTGTCCCAACACACTGTACATCTTCTGCGCCCCTTCCGCGTTGAGATGCAACCCATCGGTGAAGAGGGATGTCCAGTCGGGACTGTTGAACATGGCGGTGAAGAGATCGACGAACTGTGTTCCTTGTTGTTGTGCCACGATTCCCGCCAAAAGGGCATATCGCTGGATGACGCCGTTATCCCGTGTGGACACGGTCCGGCCGACCGTCTGGCATTCTTTCGTCCAGGCTTCCTGGTTGGATGGCGGGGGTGAGATGAGGATGATGCGATTCGCAGCGACTCCGTGGTTCTATCATTATACAACACAACCATAAAACACAGATAGATACATTATTTTAGCAACTATCATAACCGCCTTCGTAAGGCCTTCATCGTTCTAAACGGCGAAGCGAGGTGGGTGTTTGCTACAAGAGCGGACGTATTTATTATCAATTTAATATATAATGAATAATTCATTTAACAGATACTGTACGGTACACAAACAATGACTTTTGCAACAAAATACTTGTACAAATAAATGGATCTGAAAATACGCAAAACGTGCACACGCAGAGAGACGTCTCTTCTCAGATTCAGAAATAGAATGGAAAATTTTACACTTCCCTACAAAAGTGCATATTACGGAAATATTCAAGAAAATAACCAGTGGAAAACGTCAGCGAAGCATCAAAGTTTCTCTGATTTCACTAAACGGAAAAACAAGACAATCAGTCGCGTGTTTCCCGTTAACAACCAGTCATCATTCAAAAATTAAAATTATTATTAAAAAATTATGTTATTATTATGTTATCATTCTAAAATTAAAATCATTATAATTAATTATGTTATTAAATTATTATTACGTTTTTAAAGGTCGATGAAAAGACGTAACGTTACCTTCAGTCTGCTGGCAAAATATGTGAGATTCTCGGAATATTCCTGCAGATTAACATGACCCCGATCGCCTTTCTGGCATGCATCATTGGATCCGAACATTATCACAAATGCAGCAATATTCTCAGCAGCGAGTCTGGGCAGGAAGCGATCGAAAGCGCAGCGTGCGAGCTTCGTATTGTAACCGTTGAATCCGCGTGTAACCACATCGCAGCGTCTGCAATGAAGCAAACAAACATGAGACACTTTACTAAAACAAAGTACGTAAAAAATCCTCCTAATTTAAATTAAATAAAACAAACAGAAAAGTGGGCTGTATGATTACAGTTGTGTGTAATTCAACACGACCTAGAAAATTTGTCACAAAAACGGCGACTGCTTTGCAGACTGAAATAAAATTCTGAAAATTTAATTTCATTTATCTTTCAATAAATCTACACAAATTTATATAAATTTAATCTTCAAACTGAATAAAAATAAATCTTAAAACTTAAAACTGACATCAAATTTAATCTTTAAACTGAATAAAAATAAATCTTAAAACTGACATGAAATTGTAAAAAATAGGGTTGATTTACCGTTGCAGTTTAGCTGCAATCAGACTTGCAATCCCATTGCTAGCAAATCCATTTTGGAAATGCGAATCACCGAAGAGAACAACCTGCGGCCAGTCGGCAGGTGTTGCATACAGCCACGGTTCAGGAACCAAGCTTGATCCAGGAGTGGCCATTTTCCGTTCCATCAACTTACTTTTCTTTTTCCGTTTCACCAACTTGCCTTTCCGATTCGATGAATGCTTTTCCTACAATCGCAAGGTAACAATCTACAGCTGCTGTTCATTCTGTTTTAAGAAGTCCACATTTTCAGCCTCAAATCACGGCGTACCGAGAATGACAATGTGGTAAATTCCACTTTCGACTGTAGTCTGTAGAGTAATAACGCGGATTATTAAGTTTCACGATTTCCGGTTACTGAAGCGTTCGCATGGCGAACTATGCAGAATAATAACTATTTTGACAGTTATTTTGACGAACTGCACCGCAGACGTGGTGTATATTAGCCAAAGCACCACAAAGTCGGAAAGAACCTTCCATCTAAAATGTCTCTCTGAACTTGCACAAAATTACCGGGCGCCCGGCGGGCGGTAGTTACGTCTCTACCAAACGACGAAATTAATTTTCTAAGTAAATTTTTTGCTTGTTAGTTTTAGTATTTCCTAATTCGTGACGTTACTGACGTAAATCAAAAAGTATACTAAAAATCGTACAAAATTAATAAAAAAAGATTGTTCTCAATTTTAAAACAAAATTTTTCACGGATGAAAGACTTACAGGTTTTTCTGGTGCATTGTCGCTAACCGTTTTCTTCGACAACCGTTTTTGCGGAGCATCTGCAGTAGGCTTCTCGCGTAGCTTTTTGCGCCGTTTAAAAGCCCCGATCCAGCCCGAAGAAGCATTGAAATTGGTAATTCCATGCTTATCCGCAATTTCCATAGCTTTCGTCTGCAGATCTCTGTAGGTCAGGGCATCCAAATTGCAGCCTTTCGCTTGCTCGTCCAGCATCCACTGATACAGCTCGTTGTCAATCTCCGGGAACATCGCGGATCTTGGCTTTCGTTTGTCGACGCATCCTTTCTTTCTACAAAAATTTCTTGTGTAAATCGATGCCAGATGTATGAAAATCAAAATGCTATGCTTCTTCCGTGGACCTACATCCAGTTCTCGAGGTTGGTGTGGGGAATGTTGTTGCGCAGTGCGAATTCTCTGCGTGACATTCCACTGTCATGGAATCGTTTGACGTAATCTTCTCGCTCGGAAGGCGTGTATTTACCGTAGTGTTTCGATTTCTTCAGGTTAGCGACTTCCAGCAGCAATTCATAACGACTCAAAGAGCGGTTCATGTTTAATTCTGATCAAATGTAAATGTCATAACAAAAGCAGATTTGGAACGTGAACTGCAGAAAATTGAGAAAAAGATGCAGCGTGCTGTTTTGCTTGTGGGCAAGTCGCAATGCAAGGCTGCCGCCCATGGTGTTGGCGCGTAACTGCCCCCCGGTCGTGCCTGCATTAAGAGTCAAGCCGATGCAATGCCAAGAACTACCATAGCCAAATGGCCCAAATCTAACAAAGAAGGTTGGGTTGTAAAAGAAAAAAACGTACATTCAGTGATGTAAAATTTACAATCCCGACCATATAAACAATCATTTTGCCAGCATCCGATGACACGGCCACTGCGCACATTGCACATGCCAACGGTACAAAATTCAAGAAGAAATGACATGTACACGTATCTCCTGCAACAGCTTTTTCATATATTCATGGCTCGGCAGCAGATTTTCCCCACAGTGGACAATAGCTCAGTCGAAACACTTTATCCAGTATACTTAGCGTTAGTTTGTTCAGATTCCGTACGCTGATGGCTGGAAAATTCGGAAATACACCCAGCTTGAACATGGAACGGCGTTCTTGTGATGCTCGGGGATCACAACATTCAAATCCATACAGAATCTACAGAAAATCGGAAACGGTACTTATATGAAAATCGAAACGTGCCATCAATATCCATACTCTTCCGTACAAATTCGAAATGTACCAATCTCAGAATGTAGTCCCAAACGACAAAAAACGATGGTTAAGTAGCTTAAAACATTGCACGCCGAAATAATCAAAAAACACTTTTAACCATTATTATTATTATTATAACACTGCAGTAGCCAAACTCTTTAAAAGAGACTTCGCTGGCTATTGTATTTTTTTGGATTTTATACTTTTTTTGGATGATCTTAATTAAGAATTTAGATGAAAGTTACTCAAGGTGGGAATCGAAGCCACGGGATACGACATAAAAAGAGTTACGCGCATTCTGTGACAAAATATCAAAAAACGGATACTCAACAAACGGCACAGACAGAACGGGATACCTGACTGATATTAATCCAAAATTCAAACTCTGCGGAGTTATCAGGATCCTCGAACATGGCAGACTGAAACGCAGCCGGCATTATACTGGCCTCAAGATCCACATAAGGGCAATACTCTTCCAAGAGATTCCAAAAATCACACGAGCTCGTGGGAGATTGCAGGTCAATTCGTCCCTTGGCAATGTGAATGCTCAGACAGTTCCACGGTACCGGATACATATAGGCGCTGTTACTGGGCCCATCGACAAAGTTACACTGAACATCAGCAATTGTCACGTTATCGAAGACCAGATACCGGCAAATTCTCCCAAATATCGTGTTTAACTGGAAAACGGGAGGGCCTTCCGGTACGGTCAGACTGCAACCGTAGCAGTTGCGGAACGGTTGTTCCCAGTCCGAGAGAATCAGCGTCGGAAGTGGTTCACACCGACGAATACCAAAAAACTTGTCGATAGTGGCCAAGACTGGCCATGTACCGGAACCGGTCAAGGTGAGCTTTTGCGTTGTCTCGGAAAGATTCTTATGCAGACATGCAGCGATTTTCCGGTATAAATCTTCGTATCTTTGTTCGGTTTCGGTCGTGCACTGAATACGCACTGCACCGACAATCTCGGGAAAGTGTAATAAAGCGTTCCACTTCGTACATGTTCGCCGCGCCCGAGCCAGCTGTTCTGTGTCCAAGAACTTGAAGATTTTCAGCAGTATTTCCGGCGGAATGGTTTTGTTGATATCCAGGCACTTGTCGTCGCCTCCTGTGGTAGGGCGCTTATTAATAATGTTTGTCATGGATCGTTCGAGAAAGTCTGATTTGAGTAGCTCCCGTGTCCTTTTCAACAGACGAAGCTAGAATAAAAATATAAAACTGAGCGATGAATAACTTTTTGCAAACAACAGTCGAAAACTCGAAGGACCGTAGTCGTTACTTGTACCGACTTAAATACGAAGTGTGTGTCCGATTTCGGAGTAAAGCTTCCTCTGACATGCATAACTTCAACCTTTTATGTACCTGATTCCGCGGGGTATCCTTGACTCCGCGGGGTTTCTCTTCCATCAGATAACACAACAACCCCTCGATCCTTGACATTTATAATCTTCCTGTGAGGTAGACCCTCCATCCACAATGTCCGCACCCGATCATTTAGAACAAACTCCGTGGGCACACGAGTTCGTTTTTTTATCAACGCTGTGCAAACGGGTCGACAGTCGGGGTGGTTAGCGAAACTGCACGGTTGGCGAACATGATCCGCAGGCAAAACATATTCCTGTTTTTGATTGTCAATGACTATCTCCACCAGACGGAACCTCAGATGGAGCACCGATCGAGCAGGGTACCAAGTATAGGGAGCGGTTGGGGAGGACTGTACAACCGCTTCCCAATTGTATTCGTTATGCTTCGTCTCCGCATGAGGTGTAGTTAACGATGTACAGATGGTTCGAGACTGGCGGATTCTGCGTGAAGGTATGGCGACCGGAGCACCATTCCCGAAATCAACCACGAAATCGTCTTTGTCGATATCCACGACGTAACCGAATTGCTTCGTCCCGTTCTCCATTTCTACATCCACGGCGTCCCATCGTTGGATGGCAGTTTTGATCATGCTTGCACTGGGGTTCCAGCAACTAACAACTGCAAGATGAGACGGCGTCACCGATGGTGTTGAACAGCTGATGCCAGAAGAATTTTACCAGACTTTCAGAACATTCGTCAATCTGACCACAAACAATACAGATCTGTGTGAATGAGAAGAACTAGAGGTTGGGGGAAGTACTCCCGCAGAACTATAAAAATTAAATAGGATAATTTAGTAGGATTACCTATAATAAGTAAGTACTTAAAAGAAATTAACAATTTATTAAATGAAAATCACCCAAAAAACGCTATCATTCATGCAGACGTTGCTGTAAGTGGCGCCTTTAGGCGGCAGGTCCAATATCCTTGGCTGCTGCTTAATTTCAGCTTCCTGTACGGTGCATAATGATTTTATGGTAACGATAACATTTACCGTTAAAAATACCTCTCTTGTACAAAAAAATAACAATTTTACATTACTTATTGTTACATGAATATGAGATTTGATCGTAAGTAAGCTTGATGCGGTTTTCTACCAAGTGTAAGCGTTTTTCTAAAAGAAGTTGTTCTTTGCCGTATTTCTCTGTTCTGTTGGGAGCTAGTAATGGTATTAGATCATCGCACCACGTTTCTCTTTTTAGCACATATTATATTTTATATTTATGCCAGACACTGAAATCATCAGTTTTGCTCTTCGAAAAAAAAACATCCGTGGCACAGTCCCTGCAACGCACAAACGGAGACATATATTACAAATTTATGCAGATGAAATCCCATGTAGTGGCAACTATGCGACCTATCCGGCTCTTTCATCTACATATGATCTGTGGTATCTGTCGTAGATTTTCGGGTCTGTAGAGTATACTTCAAACGAAATATTTGTCCAATATATACAACGTTAGTTTGTTCAGACTCCGCAAAGTGATGGCTGAAAATTCCGGAAACTGATTCAACTTGAACATCGAACGGCGTTCTGCTGACGCTCGGGGATCACAGCTTTCAAATCCATATAAAACCTAAATCAAAGTTAAGTTTACAATGTAACAAACCTGCGGATATCTTTCATATCTTTCCGAATCGATATTGAACAAATTTTCACTGCCGCCCAGACGAAACACATCAAACTGCACTGGGAATATAATTTTACCGAAAGCCGGGATGCGTCTTCTACGGAGTGCAACGCAGTGAAGGTACATCGGTATGATATACCGGCGTGTACAAAATGGCCAATAAAAATGGTATACCTGGTTGATATCGGTCCAGAAGAGGTACTGTTCGTTTTTACTGAAATCCTTCACGGACTGGAAAGCAGCCGGAACTATACTGAACTCCAGATCCACCGAAGGGCAATACTGTTCCAAGAGATCCCAAAAATCACCCGCGCTGCTTGGGGACTCGAAATCAATCTGGCCGCTGATAATGTGAATGTTCAGACAGCCATCGGGTACGGGGAACGTATAGCTGCTGTTATCGGGCTCATCCACGAAATCACAGTCAGGACGTTATCGAACACCAGATACCGGGAAGTGTTCTCAAAATCCGCGTCTAGCTCGAAGACGCGAAGACCTTCCGGCTCGTGACCAGTCTCATAAAAGTCAGAAAAGTGCACTTTCATATCACAGAGAATCAGCATCGGAAGCGGTTCAGACCGAAGGATATCGAGAAACTTCTCGATGATGGCGAAGACTTGCCACGTACCGTAACCGGTTAAGATGAGCTTCTGCGTTCGATCGGAAAGATTCTTATGCACAGATGCTGCAAATTTCCGGCATGCGTCTCCTTCGTCCTCGTCCATTTCTCTCGGGCAGTAAATACGCACTTCACCGACAATCTCGGGAAGGTGCAATAAAGTGTTCCACTTGGTACAGACGCGCCGCGCCCGAGCTTGCTGTTCCGTGTCCAAGAACTTGAAAATTTTGAGCAGAATTTCCGGCGGAATGGCTTTGTTCATGTCGGGACACTTGTCGCCGCCTCCTGTGGCAGGGTGCAGACTCGGCAGGGATCTCTCGGTGCAATTCTGCTCGCGTTGGAGTAGCTTTAGAAGTACCTCTTTCAGTGCGCATAGCTCAAACCTGGCCTGAAAAAAATGGCTGCAAGCTGAAACTTTTTCGCAAATAATAAGGCAACATTAGATACACAGTAGTTAAAGTGTCAGAGACTTACAACAGTCACATCCAGTAAAAAAATACACACGTGACTAGACACTCGACGCATCTGTTCAGCCCCGTAGTTGCAATCTGTACTGCTGTTCTTCGGTTGTAGGATTGTCCTCCATCAGATAATACAAGAATCCCTCCGTGAGATGTATAATCTTCCTGGGAGGTACTCTCTCCATCCATAACTTCCGCATTCGGTCCACCAGAACAAATTCTTTGGGAACAGGGGCACGCAGCTTCTTGAAAGCAGTCCACACGGGCCGGCAGTGGAGATACTGTAAGGCGGGCGAACATGATCCAAGGGCAAAACGTATTCCTGTTTCTGATTGATATCGTTAATGAGTATTTCCACCAGATAAAAGTTCAGCAGCTGGGTACACTGCCATACCAATCGAGCAGGATACCATGCGTAAGGCGTTATTGGGGATAATTGCACAACCGCTTCGAGATTATATTCGCTGCGATTCTCCATAGATCCGCGACGATTGCCTTCCGAAGCCGACGCTACATGAGACAAACTGCCCGTATCATGGTATGTAGCTCGAGGTTGACGGATTCGGCGGGAGGGAATGGAAACAGGAATACCGTTCCCGAAATCAATCACAAGACCGTCTTCGTCAATATCCACGACGTAACCGAACTGCTTCCTACCGTTCTCCATTTTGACATCCACGGCGTCCCATCGTCTGATGGCGCTCTTGATCATGGTTCCTCAAACCACAAGCCACAATGTCAATGATGCGCGATAGCGCTGTTATAAGTTATTGGATCAAAAGTTGCAGTTTTGCAAGATCAGATTAGCAGAATTCAATGGAAATTTAACGAACGCTGACCGAAATAATTCAGTCATACGACCTAGAATGTCATAACAAACCTGCAGAAGCTGAGAAGTAAATTTCTAGAACCCGTCAAACTTTAAAAATTCAGCTGGCTGTAAAAACTGACAAAAAATAATTTATAATATGAATGCATGACGGCATCTGTGTTCAGGCAGGTGGGGAGGCAGTTAGGTGAAATTTTGTTCTGTGTCACAGGCTTCCGGCCGGAAAGCCGAATTTCCTTCACACCACTCCTGACGTCACTGCGGCTGGCATTTTTCCTTATTGTTTCATCATAATTCGTGACTGCATGAGGGCTTCTTGCGTCACGCATTTTCTGGACGCCTTTCACTCTTTTTGTTCACCTATAAACTCTGAGAGAACCTCTTAGTTTTTGAACAGTTTATGATTCTTTATGGTGCGTTCTGCTATTTCTCTAAGTTGACAATAGTCAATAAACGAGACGACACTAGAAGTCATTTTCTCAGTTTTTGCCATTTGTTTGCGACTGTTGGTTGCCTGATCGACTTCCCGAGATCTAGTTCATGACCCGATATCCTCGTGCGAATCAAAAATGGTGTCCGGCAAGTATAATTTCCCAGTGCAGGAAGTATCCGCGGTATCTTGCGGAGGAGACTCCGATGCCATGCTCAAACAGCTGTCAAGGGGAAGCTGGATCGAGAATGACAGGTTCTTCTGCGCGGCGACCCGAAGCCTTATAAATTTAAGCTATATATGGACTGTGGTATAGAATAAGCAATAATTCAGTTGTTCTCTAAATTACTAGCGGTTCTGCATAGATGTATAGCATATCATGCCAGCTGCAAGGGAATGGCTCAAGTCAAATTGCCTGGCTATAAACGAGAAGAAATCAAATCTACTGTTCATCAGTTCGTGTCGGAACCAAGAAAAGAATGTGCCTATCAGTCTGAATGGTCATCTGATCGAGCCGGAAACTACCGTGAAGCACCTTGGAGTGATAATTGATGTGCACTTAAAATGGACCGATCACATAAAAAAGGTCCAGAAAAGTGCGAATCATGGAATCGCTCTGATCAACCGTGCTAAAGATGG
>JAQGAU010001665.1:0-18167 GCA_034698045.1 Paramacrobiotus richtersi | reverse complement strand
ATGGTCAGCCATTGGCATCCCAATTTGACTTTCAATCTTGTGGACGATCGAACAATGTGGACCAAAGGAAAGGCACCATCGCCGCTGAGTGACTGTGAGAAAAATGCGGTTTTGAAGAGCTTTCCGTTTTGACTGTGAAAGGTGTTTCAGATTTGGAATTCGATGCTGTCGGAAATTATTTTCCCATATTGTACTTCAACGATTATTGGAATTTGAATAAGGACTACATGCCTCTGAACGACACCACGAAGTAAGTACAAAAATTCCGTCATCCCTGAGCATTGCATGAACTGTAAAGATGCTCAGATATTATTATGATAAAGAGATCAGTGCGTCTAGGAACTAACTGTAATTATAAGAACGATGTCTACAGTGAAATTTTTTAATAAGGAAAAATTTTTGCTGAAAATACTTTACTATCTTAATGATTATAGAGTAACCCAGAGAAATCGCTCATGCATTTTTACTCCTTAGATCAGTGAATCTGACTCTGACATACTATCCTTTGTCCTTATGGAAGTGGCAGTTGTATGTCTCGCAGTCAATGTCCAATAAATGGACGAAAATGCTAAACGGTGGATTTTTGGAGGGTGATTCCGGTGACACATCTGCTAACGTTCTGGGCGATGACAGCGATTCTATTAAGGTAACTGGAGATCATTTCAGCTATATTTTCTCGGTTGCTAACTGTTCTGAAACAATTAGGAAGCATTGTTGGATACCAATCCAATCTTGTTGGGCTTGACAGTTGTCGTCTCCCTTTTCCATACGGTTTTCGAGTTTATGGCCTTCAAGAATGACATTCAGTTTTGGAAAAATAAGGGCGAAGATTTGGAAGGATTGTCAGTGCGATCGGTGTTTTTTAATGTTGTTCAGTCGGTCATTGTGCTGCTGTACGTGTTGGATAATGATACCAACCCCATGGTGAAGTTCTCCATTGCCATCGGATTGGCTATTGAGATTTGGAAAATCAAAAAAGTGATGAATGTTTCGGTAAGTGTTTACCATGTACTATTCACACTAATGAGTTTATTCTCATTCGCTGTCGGAATTCATATGGTGGAAAATACCTACCATTAAGTTAAAATTTCAATCCGGGGCAGTAATAAACGCAAAAGCGTTTTTATTTGACTATGATTGCATTCTGTATTTATCCCCCGGCATCAATGTATGACTTCGCGCTTTTTAGAATGTAATATTGCTAACACGGTAATTATATTGTAATGCGTTTCGCGTACGCAGCTCCGTGAAAATGAACATAGTTCGAATCGACTTACAATGTGCATTAATTTCTCTTGTAATTAACAGCTGGATCGTAATAACTTGATACTGGGGATATTTCCTCGTGTGCGCTTTGAGGACAAGAAGAGCTACGTGGAGTCGAGTACACGCCGATACGATCAGACGGCTTTCCGATATTTATCCTGGGCATTGTTCCCGTTGATTTTGGCCTATGGAGCATACAGTCTCATGTATGAAGAGCACAAGGGATGGTATTCGTGGGTGCTGGGCATGCTCTACGGATTTCTGCTGACATTTGGTATGCTGTGTGTGTGTTGTGTTATTTGCAATGGATTCAGGTATCTTTATGCCAACACTTTTGGCAGGTTTCATTGCTATGACGCCCCAACTTTTTATAAACTACAAACTGAAATCCGTCGCACACCTGCCATGGCGTATGATGACCTACAAGGCGTTAAACACGTAAGTTGTGATAAAAATCGATATTTCATGGTTCGATTTTAACGGTGTGTTTTTCAGATTCATTGACGATATTTTTGCTTTTGTTATCAAAATGCCGACCATGTACCGCATTGGTTGTCTTCGAGATGGTACGTAGAAAAGAAAGTGTTAGAAAATCATTGAAAAATTAACGGCGCCTTCGAATTTGCGCCTGATTAATGAGAAAAAATTGTTTTATGGGCGTTTTAAATACCTGCGTTTGGTTTCCATATTGACTTTATGAAATGTGATTGAGAATGCATTTTTTGTGCTTGCAGACGTGATATTTTTTATCTTCTTATACCAGCGCTGGATCTACCGTGTGGATCCTAGTCGCGTAAACGAATATGGCTACAGTAAAGAGATGCTAGAAAAGCATGCAGCTGAACAGATTAATGGCGCCAACATCGCATTGACCAACGGCCCGAGCCGTTCACCAGACGACGGCACAGATCGCGGTGCCGAATCAGTGCCGGAAGAATCTTCCCGAGGATCGCCATCTGGTGAGGATGTGCCCAGTGAAAAGGCAACCAAGAGGAGAACCAAAGCTAGTCGCGCTCGAAAAGAAGAATAAGCTGAAGTTATTTTCTATGCTTTTTTGTCCTTTAGTTGAATGATTTCTTATTGTTAGCGTGCTGTATGTGGTTGTTGCTGGTTTACTGTCCAACTTTGAATTGTTACTGTTTGGCCGGTAGGCAGCTGAAAATTGTTAAGCCGGAATAATTTGTACTTCGAGATTTATTGCAAGCTTTGCTATTATCTCCGTTATTTGTGCTTTAAATTATGATATCCCTTATGAGAAACGCGAGTTCGTTGTCGATAATCAGCGTAGATTAAAAAACTGTAAAAACTAACTCAAGAACATGTGAAGTGGGAAGTAACAAGTGCGAAGAATCTAATATATTCTGGAAACAGAACTTGGCGAACAACCCGTTCAACATGCCGGGCTTACTGATGCAACATTGTTTATTATAAATAAAGAATCAAATTAAAAGCCGAATCAATCTGATGTATGTGGTAATTACTGCATTCGATTACAACCACGGTGTTGGAAATTCGTCGGGATCGGAATGGGATTATAGAGCCTTCCGGGAGATCTACGAAGTAGCCGGAGCTTTGCGGAAACGACGGGTACATGTGACATCCTTATAGGTGATGGTCTATAATACATCAAAGAGCTTCGGATTTGCCGATACATAAATATACGGCACAACATGGATTTTAATTTAACCGCAGCATATATGCACATACTGTTGTAACTTCTTCCGGTGTGATTTCCCTGTTGGCGATCGTTTCAAACCCATCGGCGGTTTTCTGGTGTTGTTTTAAAACATTCCCTTCCAATGTGAACCTCGTCTGAAAAATTTCATTTTTCAGTATGTGCATAACCCGGAAATGGAGCATTTAAACAACAGAAATAATTGCGAGACATTTTTACGCCCGAATCTCCATGTGCTGCAGAAAGCCGTAACTATGCACGTAACGTTACGTACCTTGCATTCCCTTCCGTCCATCAGCTTATCGTCAAACTCTTCATTAAGTTTGAATTTGGTTTCCACGGTTTTCATGGAGGATATGGTTTTCAGCGTATACTGATCTCCATCTTTTGTAATCTCCAGAGTTGCAGCAGCGATACTGGCGATTAGTTTTCGTAGTAAGAAATTGACTCCTAATTAATAAGAAAACATGTAGGTTTTCTACGATGCAAATGCAGTAGGCGATAAAGACAGCAAAAAACCGGTCTTACCGACTGCTTTGAGATATTCCTCGAAATTCTCTGACTTGTACAGATCCCATCGTCCAGTGATGTCGACGTTCGCCATTGTATGAGGAGGCTCGGTTTCTTCGTGGGAAAACTGAAATTCCTTCCGACAAAAACCAAAGACTCGCAAAGATATTATAATAGCAAATATACTAGGCACATCGGACGTAGTAACTCGTTTGTCGGAGAATAGCGAATGATGCGGTAAAGACTTATAAGTTCACACTAGTACAGCTGAAAACTCAAAAACTTGATGACGAGGCGATCGGTCGCTTCGCAGCACTGCTGCTGAACCGGTTGCATGTATCAAACTTTCTATGCAGCTGATACTGGTGCCTGGTGGTACATAAGAAACGAGATAACGATTTACAGAAATTTATGATAGAAAGCCTAACCCAACCAAAAATTAATGACAATGAAAATATGCTCGCTTCGCTCACTGGAATGGACTGAATTGTACGAGTATATATCAAAACCTTTAACACCGACACGTATACTCGCTAACATGTTTTCGGTTGTTAAAATGCTACTAGTACTGCTATATGTTGCTTGATTTGTACTTACATGTACAGTAATTTCTGTTAGCATTTTGAATGGCAGAACTGTTGTAACAAATAGATTTACCTCAGAAAAGATAACATTACCGGATCTTGTCATTATTCTGGTTTTCGTGGTCGTTTTCTGTGCAGAAAGTTTTACTTTTGACCTGCTGATTTTTAATTATCGCAGAAAATGTCTTGCAAGTACAATGATTGATCGCTGGTTTTTTACGCTCAAATTTAAGTCGCAGCTAAATACAAATCAGAACTTTCTTTCAAGAAGTTTCCCGTAAAATACTTCCCCACAGATTTTGCTGGGATGGTGGGGGAAATGGTCGTGTTTGCTGTGCGCGTATATTGACTTTGGTATGCAGATGTATAGCCGGTAACAGGGGTCGAGGCAAGATGGCGATTCGAAGGGTAGGCATAAACACTGGATGCCCCGGACGGTGAGTAAATAACTGGAGAACTATACGCCGATTGTGGACCATATCCCATTCGACAACACTGAATCCAGTCTACATGATATTCTTGACCGTAAGGGTTGATCTTTTTAGAAATCCCCGTCATCACGTAACCGGTAGAACAGGAGGTCACGAAGTGGTCATTGTTGTCGTAATACTCGAATTCGAAATCATGGGTTGACACATAGTAACACGACGTGTAATCGATATAATAACTGAAATCAAATTTTAATTGCTAAAATTCTCTGTACAAGACATACTTCTTGTTTATTCGTGTAGGAGTACTATTATTTATGAAAACTTCACCTTGCTGGTCATTACTTTAATTCGTATTTGTAGCAATGTATAGACATGGTCATTATTAGTCCAAATTGATCCAACTACTAGGACGTTTATATTACGTTTACGACAGTATTAAAACTTGTTTACGGTTTGCCACAAAAATCGGAACAATATCATGTGCAACTTTGTACGTAAGAACTGACAATAATTACTTACCCGTTTGGTGGCTGGCAGCACTTGTAAAGTGCCAGGTTAAATTCGGTCACGAGCAAATTATTCACATACCAAAAATAACTGTTGCTCCACATTGCTGTAACAAAGCTTAAGATTAATGGGATACAAGTAAGTATTCTTGCAAAGATAAATTTTTGAAGCATTCAAATCAGCTGCAGTTTACTTTGTAAATTTACTGAACTGCCGCGACCCACTGAAACAGGAGTCACATATCATTAACGATACCTGTAATAAAAGTATTGAAGGTTTTTTCGACATTCCTCGGATCGAAGCAAAAATACTGGTCCGTGTAGTTTCTCACGTGGCACCTATACGAACGTTAACGTAAATGGCGATTCATATTGTGGTAAATTTATATGCGAATTCTTCGAGTGCACAATGGAAAGAACAACGTACACCGGCTAGATTCTTGGACATGAGCAAAATGCGATTTCGAAATATCTGTTTAGTATCATTATCCAACAGTTAGATGATTTTACCCAGAATAATATGGGTATTTATTGGCGGGAGGCTTGTATTGAAAGGTAAATTTGCACCACGTTTGCTGTAATCTCTGCAGATAAGCCCGCTCGGTGTTGAAACAAATTGCCATATATACTCAAAAAAAGCGACTTTACCGTAAAATCGTCCACAGAGTCCCTGAAAGTGGACATCGAAAAGTGTTAAACGCACCGTGACGGTGAAGCCAATGTTGATATCGATAGCAATATTTTCAAAGTGCAACATAACAACGAGGTGACCTTTACTGTACAGTCATTATAGCGCACGTAGTGGACGTCCAAGCCGATCCGTATGCCATTCTGACTTAACTTGTTATATGTGAGATGGTACGTACTTACGCAATTCCGATCTGCAAAATCATAATATAAAGTGGTGAAATAGGTATATCTAAACATACGTTTCATATGAAATTAAAGCTGATTAACAGGCATGATCTATTTCAGAAAACAAAAACTAATGAACAAATATTATAATTACGAACCATAGCTTCTCCATCCAGACACTCGCAGTTCCATTTTGCGTTCGCGACCCTTGGTCCACCGTGGTTATGGTAGTTGGAGATTATCGTATCACCCTTTGATAATAGAAGGAAAATTTCCGGTTACAGAGGTTCGCCGAACTTTGCAAGCTGTGAAATATGAGGCAGGTTACTTACGGATCCATACGTTGTGTATGTACCGTAATACCGGAATGTACTTCTCACAACATCGGAAAGTAAAAAAATGTAAGAGACATAGAGATTAATAGCGATTTCCATTGTTTTACACCCCAGTGCTGAATATTCCTTGGGCTAATGTTTGCTGTCAGCAATAAAATCGTTTAAGTTGGTGTTGACATGAACGGTCAGCAGACTAGACGTTATTCGCAAACTGCAATATTTGTAGTTTAACGTAAGTAAGTCCTGCGTAAAAAAACTGTTGCCGGCTATTAATCACTGTTAGCGCTGATTGTTAGTTAGTTATCATTGTTGGCGTCATTGTCACCTGCACCCGTATTGCTTTCAAGTTCATTCCTTCTGACTGCGACTACTACCAAATTAACCGTGACCTTCTCGTGGCGGCTGCTGGTACGTTCTATTAAGCTTGTTAATAATTTACTGTTCACTGTATTAACAATTTCAAGTTGGTCAAGAATACAACTGGACAAAAAAAACGGCAACAGAGAATTGTTAGTAAAACGACTGCTGATGTTTAATGCAGTAAATTGTGTATGTATGTTACGATGCAAAAGCTTTATGCAGCCGGTACAACGAAACAAGGCCGGCGTTTTTTTTCGGCCTTAAAATAATCGATCCGATAAACTTTTTTTCGGTAATGGTCATCTGCCTTGGGGTTACTGTATATATGTTAGACGAAATTGATCCGACCGGATATTCTTGTGGTTTAGCTCTGCCATAGCTGGCACCTGGAAGCATGGACATATTGCGTGTTCTACCTATGTACCACTGGACAAGAGCTCAAGTTTGTGAGGTTTTTTTCAGAATTAAATTTGGAGCCGGTGGATGATACCAATTCGGACAGGAAGTTTCATTCTTTTCGTATGTTACACACGGTTATAGTAAATAATAGCGTCACTCTTATGTACGAATATAATTCGTTCCCCCCAACAGAAAATAAATCGATACAAATGAATTCGTAACTTGCCAGTCTTTTCAGAATTCACTGCCGAATCTATGCCCGCGATGCTCGATTGTCGCATATTATACGCCAGATATACTTCAATGTTATGTCTTGTGTGTTTAATCACGTTTCTTTCACATTACCGAAGAAATAAGTCGTTCACTCTCCTTCATTCAGTCATTTCTGATCGCAGCTAGCTGCATCTCCATAAGACATCTGACAATCTATTAATTC
Source organism: Paramacrobiotus richtersi (assembly GCA_034698045.1). NCBI lineage: Eukaryota > Metazoa > Tardigrada > Eutardigrada > Parachela > Macrobiotidae > Paramacrobiotus > Paramacrobiotus richtersi. Next base: position 10,810 of record JAQGAU010001665.1, on the reverse strand, counting down.
TGATTCTTGACTAGTTCATAACAAACATAATGTCGGCAAAAAAAATTAAAATCCAATTTCTAGTGTCCGTTGTAAAAATTCCATGCCTTATGTTGATGGTTCTCAGTGCCCGTGATAACATGGGATTCAACAAACTTAACAACGCAATTTTGTGCTGTTTGACAAGGAGATCCACCGAGCTCAAATAGCTGCAAAATATTATCACCAGATTCTTTCAGCATTGCCCCGGGAATGTACAATGTTGCCTACGACAAACGTGTATGGAAAAAATCAAACAACAATAGTAAATGGATAAAGAATCACTTACAAAAGGTCCCATCACAGGCCAATACCGGCCTAAATTGTAGCCATTAACAAATGCGAATCCCTGAAAACAAAAGTGAGCTTCAACATAAATCAATTTAAATTCTTGTTAACGGTGCTTGTCAAACACAGAAATGGCTAGGTTTGATACAACCATTAGTTTTACATTAGAAAATGTCAAAATTGCTTATACAACTGTTACCTGTCTCCAACCAGTTAAATCCAGGAATGTATCATGTGCGGGGCTACTTTTGAAAGTTCCAGCAAAAAACGCTGGTTTGGTCAAGTCATCCGCTGAAGGATCCTTGGGATCCATTAAATTAAGTGGCAGTGGATTTTTGACCGGATACGATGGTAATTTGATCGCAAAATGCTCCCAACTGAGCAGCTTTTCGTTTCCAAGATAAACAGGTCCAAGGATACCTTTACTATCATTGATAAACGGTCCAGCCGTGATACGACCTTCATTCTGCACTAAAATGTCCAGCACTTGTCCTTTGCTGATCGGGATGTTTACCACTGTTACGCCGGAACTCCGACTCAAAATCCCAACATATCTCTAAATAAACAACAGGAAGAAATAAGATCTGATCATCAGTGCCCATAAAACCGTTATCTCAAGTTTTTCTTACTTGATACAACAAAAATAAAATGAAGAATTTATAAAGGATATAAATTATAATGGCTAACCTTGTCAACGAAAACCAAAGCTCGATCGTGCAAGACGCTGATGTTGAGCGCGATTGGATCAAAGTAACTTTCATAAGACACGACGGTACGGTACAGAACAAATCCATCAGGTTGTCGCAGCTCTTCGAAAGACATTGGCTCCTCGGAACTCACAGCCTTCTCAGACGACAAACGACTGAGATTGTCGAATATAGTGCCAACGTATTTCATGGCCACAGAACCATAAGCTTTCTTTGGACTGGCTTTGGGAACGTCAGCGGGCGACGTATATCCAAACTGAAGAAAAACAAACGATACTGGCTCCAACTAAATAAATACTATGCCGATTAATTATAAATGGTCATCTTTAGGAAGTGTAAGGATTTTTAGATTCAGTGACGACGTTTTGACCGTTCTAAAAACTGGTTTTATCCCATGTACATACTTCATTCAGAACATTCCGAATATCTTTAAACTTTTCCGTCGGATCTCCTGCTTCGCTCAAAGGTGCATTGAAATCATAAGACGTCGTTCCCGGTGTCAGACCCTCTCTAAACATATTCGGTCCAACCAAAAAACCAAAATTCGTGCCTCCAAGAGCGGGATAAACAACGAACGAAGCATTGATTCTCAGTAAATCCTTCATGGTATCCAACACGGGAGCAGACTGAACAACCTTATACTTTCTTCCCCAGTGGTTAATCCAGCCCGGATAAAATTCACTGTTGACAAAGGGACCGTCGGGAAACATTTTTCGATAATTAGCCAATATATCTGACACTTTGTTGCCACCACCAAAATCCACCGTACTCAATGCGCCTTCCACTGGACCACATCTGAGCATAGGTTCAGTGGGACCATCCGTTGTGAACAAAACGATCTCTGGTCCTAATAGCTGGCGCGACAAGTTCCGAAGAGATAGGAGATAATCACGATCGCATGCGAAATAACTTCCGTATTCGTTTTCTATCTAGCGAGGAAAATGCCACGTAAGAACTTCGTGATAATAACCGCAGTACAATGAAGCAGCAGTACCTGAACCATGATAATTGGACCACCATTTACATACAGCAATGGTTTAATAAGAGGGAGAAGTTTATTAAACCATCGTTCGACGAATTTCATATAGGTCGGATCGGATGTACGCAGGCGCATCTTGGCATTTTCCCGCAGAAGCCAGTATGGTAATCCTCCCTACAACGGCACCAGTAAGTGATGAAAAAACACAAAAAACTGTTCAAGGATAAAAGAACGGATCAAAGACCGATACTTACACAGCGAATATACAGACGGAAGACAGCACAGTAAAAACAATTCCACCAATCAAGACAAAGTTAAAAAACCCAGCAAACGACAAAAAATCCGCATTATATTCAGAATAAATAAGTGAACGCTTTCGGCATGCAAATAATAGTCATAAATTTTTTTTTTCACAATTCTCGAACAGCGTAAACCAAAACATTAACTATACTACTTACACTTAAGTACACTTTTCTAGTCACTAACTATAAATAAATACTTAAAAACACAAACCAACATACCATAACCATCTCCGCATTGATAAACGGTCCAGGCCGCAGTACGACCAGCAATCCATGCTGTTGAGCTAGCTGAATATACCGAACAATGTCCACTGCTCCCTCGAAATCGTAAGCCTCCGGCTCAGGTTCATGGAGATTCCAGGCGACGTACCTAATTTCGAAAAACGACCGTCGCTCAAATAAATCAAGAACTAAAAATTATCAACAGACGGGGAGATGCGTACGTTTCCAGTGCATTCAGTCCCATCGCCTTTAGTTTGATCATGGTGTCTTCCCAGTACTCGGGCATTCTTCGCCTGACAATGACAACTCAACAATGTACCACCACAAGTGAAGTAGCGCGTAACAGTAGAGTTACCAGTAATGCGATGTTCCGGCATGGAAACTGAACGGTATCCCGTCTTTGAGAAAATGATTACCATTGATCGTAAAGCTCCGTTTATTGCTGTCCTTAACCGCTGGAACATTTGGTATTTCCTACGAATTATATTGCTTAACTTGATGCACTACTATTGTCATTAATTAACTTAAATTAAATAAAACTAATTTTAACTGCACGACGTGGAGAATAAACTGAATGCGAAAATTTGCAAACAAATTAAACAAATAGCGATTACTGCAGCAATACGTAGTCCACAAGAAGTACTTACATTAACATTATCGTTTTGCTCCAGCTTTGTGTTTGTAACCACTGCTTCGGAATTCTTATGCTGTTGATGAGCAGGATTTCCAACTTCGCTGCGGATCTCTTTAAATGTCTCCTCTTGAGTGGTAACAGATGCAAACTGGCCGTGCAAAACGTACAGAACTACGAGAGCGGCAACAAGCACCGCCATTGCACGGTAACTTAATCTTGTTGGTCGCGTATCATAAAAACGAAATAGTTTAGTCATATTGCCATTCCCACTTGCTTACACAATGAAAGATTGTTTTCTTCAAATCTCGGAAAACATGATTGGGAATACGCAGCTCTTCGAATAACGCGCACACCTCGGAGCCGGAATAATCAGTGAATACTGTGTTCCACCAGGGGCACTGTGACAACTTCGAGCGGTTTAAAATCAGCGGAATCTTCGATCCACTTCTTTAAAAATCGTACACATAGCAGAAACCGGAAACAATGCTCGAGAAAAAAACTTCGACAATGACAACGATATTATAATGACAACAAACGTTGAATAACGTGACTGCCGCCCGTGGTGAACTGCCTTACTGACACAATGAAATATTAATTACAACTACGTAAATATTAGCAGATGTATGTGAACAGGACACAATTTTTTGATGGATTTTCTGACCATTGATTTGAAAACTTCGAAGACCGCAAAAAATGACATATTTATTCAATTTATTTGCACTGTTTGACGATGCATATGAAAAAGGTTAGTACTTGACGAGACTTCGAAGGTACAGTGCAAAAATTTTCAGGGTTCAAAAACTCGGGCGGTCAGCAGTTGTTCTTCCAGCTTCGCACTAGAAAAGTCGAAAAAAATAAACATTTAATGTTACCATAATTTATAAATTTTGTCCGACTGGCTAAGCATATAAACACAAGTATATAATTTGTCAAGTGATATACGCTACTTATTATACTATACATGTCTTGAGTTTTGTATGTATATCGTTCGTTCCCGTCGGCTGAAATTAAGTGAGCATCACAGTAATGACGCAATTTCTTTCCAACACGTAACACGTACACCTGGCTTCTTCACTGTACCGATGAATAAACAATCATCTTTCTGCGCTGTTCGTTTATTCGAAAACAACTGGTGTATGGCCAAGTGACCATCGAAATCTGCACGAGTACTGCCTTACTGTACCGGATTAAAACGTTATCAACATGAAAAACATAAAAAAAGTTAAAAAATTGAGCAAAAGGGAAAAAACCGAAACAGAAGTTACAACAATTTACACGCAGTGTTCGATAAACGAACACCACCGAAACTTAAGAAGTAATACTAAGGCAACAAAAATTCTCCAACCGTCTAGATCATTTTCTGCCAGATCTACCGGCACCACGCTTCGGCGACGCTGTTTTTCGTTGAACACGACCCTTTCCTTTCTTGGCAGCTGTGCGACCCATTCCGGAAGCACGCCCTTCATGAGCTACCGACGACTGCCTATTCTTACGTCGGTGGGATGCTTTGGTACTTTTACCAACCGGACGATAATCCTCGCTAGCTGATTCAGATTCCGACCCCTCCGATTCGTCCTCTTCATCCGAAGCCATCGGTTCGCGAGATGTGCCAGGACGTGGACTTCGATTGCGACGACTACTCTGTCCTTCCGTTCCTTTCATTACTTGGACCATCTTGATCAGATCATCGGCAATCCTCTGCAATTAAGCACTACATTATTGGGGAAAAAAGTGAAACAAGATCGTGCCGGCGAACCTTTTTGTCGTCAGGCAGCTTCTTCCGTACGGTCTGCAGCATGTCAGTCATAAAAGCTGATGTCACTTCGTCTTTCATAGCCTTCTTCAACGAGGATATCTTCTCGCGCAACGTAGCGCTGAACTTTTCTGCCACATGGGGAGCGGTGATGGTCAGCCCGTAAGCGGCGATCTGCCATGTGCGTACTGGCCTACAAACAGAGAAAACCTCGTGTCAGAATTAACGCTATACAAACTCTTACAGTTTAAGACATGTTAATTTTGAACACAAAACGTCCGTACATGCACACAGAGCCGCTAGATTTTGTCAAAGCTATTCATTTCCCCTAACGGCAAAGATACAAAATACCATGCTACTTTCACCGAAATCTCATATCAAATGATACACTAAACGAAGATGTAAAGTCATTACTAACTATTCCAGTATAAATTACCGAGAAGCTTCTAAAGGTTCAAGGAATGTATCCGTCAATATTTCCAGATCGGTTGGCGTCTTGCCGGCCAAGGAAACCAGATATTTCAACAGCTCTTCGACGTGACTCTGATCCAGCCTCGTGTACAAGTCTGCCCGGTTAATAAGCAGCGGAATCATGTTCATGACATTTTGCTGACAACAACAACAAATCATCACGTTGGCTGAACATAAATTACCGTTTTCGAATCAAACTGTCTGTTTTACCTTCGACACCTTCTCCGAGAAAAATCCACGAGAAACTGTAGACACCTTTTCATCGGAGTCGCAGATCAGCATAGCGATATCGCACTGCTGTTCGCGGATTTTGATCAGATCATTGACGATCAACCGAACCACCGCCATCAGTGCATGATAACGAATGCTGGGATTGGCATCTCTTAACCTTATGAGGAAAAAAAGCATAAGCAGTTTCGTCCATGATAGTGCATATTCAAGAACAAATTTAACATTCACATAGCGAACACTTACTGATTCGTAAAACTCTCCGTGTGTGGCTGTACAAGGTTCACAAAACGAACAGCAATATCCGAGAATCCAATCAACAAAACTTTCTTTAGCTCCAAAGATTTCGTCGTTTCCAGGGTCTTCAGAAGAAATCGCATATGGGCCTGGCAGAAATGCTCGCTAAGAAATAACCATACTTTAATTATCATCGTCAGGAAAACCATTTTACATTTAATTTACAATGTTATGTCCTTTACCTAACCAGCATAAGCCGAATCAGTGCCATGAAAATAATAACTCCACCAACGCTGCCGGACACCACAGCGTCTGTATGTGCCAGCTGGACAATCAAACGAGAAATACGGTACACCGCGGATCCGTAACCTAATACAAACGAACAAACTCTTTCTTGTTTCTCACTATTATCGCATCGCTCTGGTACTAATTTTACCATCCTGCGGAGATTCGAATAGTGATTTTCGAATTTGCAGGACGACGGCTTTACTGCGATCATCTTCACTTGGTCCATCCACTTCAATTTCATTAGTTTCTGCAGCATTTCTTTTCTCGTTGTCCGCTTTGCCCTTGGGGTCTTGGCTAACCGAGAATATGTCCTCGATCCAGTTGCCGAAGACGAATACTACGGTAGCTCCAAAATACAGTATGCTGTTGAAAGAAACAGTTAATCGACCATTTTCGCATCTGCGTGTTTGTAAGTTACACAAGTACAGTACCATACTTACTACTGAATCTCCGGGAGAACGTCGCGCATCTCCTCAGATTCCGCGTTATCAACCTCCATCGCAGCTTCGCCAATATTTTCCTGTGCTTGATCATGGGAAGACACTCGTTCTCCATTCTGTCGCGCTTTGAGTCGGTTCAAGTTCAACTTCAGTCGCATCATCGTGAAATATGTCAAATGCTTCATCGTCGACAAGGGATCGTCCGAAACCGCAAATAAGGCTTCCGCAATTTTTCCGTACATCTGCGTCTGTGCGGAGCCCTTAGTATCGGCGAAAGCTAGACAACGTACAAAAACTTCACATTGTAGAATACCAGTGGATAAAGTAAACCAATCACCACAGACTTCAACCCGGCAACTTACACAGAAGACAGATGTCCAACAATCTCACGAAAATCGGGTGCATCACGTCCAAGGAAACCTTCTGTACCGCCTTTTCTGTTATGTCATCCTTTGCCTAAAAAAATGCTCTGTACCCACTTGAACAATGATCTGTTCAAATAAAGTAGAGCACCAAAAAAAACAGTAAAGACATATTACCAATGGAGACTTTCCAATTTTAATCAAAACATCACAGAACGTGCAGACTAGCCGAGGATCGTATCCATCTTTTCGTAAACAGCGCGGATACAGACTGTCCAGCTTTTCCACAATGACTTTGTCAGCCGCTCTAAACAACAATAAATGTGCGAAACAAGCACTGTAATAGCAACTTGCTAGAGGGAAAGAAAACACAACAACAACAACAATGAAATGGAACATTTGATAACAAAAGCAGTGCTGTCTTATCGATGGTAGAATTAGGACTTACCCAGGAAGGATGGAAAGTGCTAAGCACGCTCGCCAAACGTCATCACTGCCATCGGACGTCACAGCCGTGGACACGAGCTTTTTGGCTGCTTTGGTCACTATTCGGTGATCTTCATTTTTGAACTATACAATCAATTATATTCTTAAGCCATCCAATCTAACAAAATATACCAAAGAAATCGCTTTACCAAAAGTTTGACCGCATGGAAACTGAGCGCAGAATTACACGGCAATTCTCGCATCAACTTGTTCACCAGCGGATCCACGTTGGTGCTAAAAGACACATTTAACACATAAAGGGTCCAGATTCGATAAGAAACAACACAGCAACATACAGCAAATGGTCGGCATTTTCTCCGATGAAAAACTCCCGATATGCATTGAGGACTGCTTCTCGAATTTCTTTTGATTCTGATGCGAAAAAGTTTGTCAGTCCCCGGAGGTTGTACACCGCTTCCTTGAATCCCTTTCGTTCGATGTGTATCAAAAACGATGATATCTCCACTATGTCCGATTTATTTGACATCTGCAGCACCTTTTCCCAGGTAGGTATGGAACGGGTAAGAGCGGTTCGGACCGCTATATCATCCTAAACAAATACGGTAAAAATCACTTCAACATAAAAATTGATTTGGCAAAATATCTAGTAAACTATAGCCATTAAAAACATAGTGGAGCATTTTAAGCCGTCTGCAATTTTTGCTGTTGCAAATTGAACTGTATTACCTGTAGAAGTCGGAATTCCGATACCATACTGCGCAGCTCATCATCCAAATTTCGCCGCGGGATTTTCAACAACTCCTCAATTCTTTTGACACTTTTTCTCTCCTGTTGATCTTTCCAGTTGAGAACTTCTCTCAAGCAGTCCAGAAGCGACAGCATGCGATAGGGCGGGATGTCATTATCAAATCTGCAATAGAGAAAAACGCATAGTTTAAAGAAATTATGGCGTGAACGACAGTTGTTGGTGCGAGAACTGACTCAGTCATAAAGCCCTGCACATGATAATCCATGATTAGCTTTTTCTCTGGGAATTTTTCTGCAGTGAAAAGCAGACCGTACACAGCTGTCTCGCCGTCCTGTTTCTCAATGGCATCACAGATATAGCTCATAACGCTGAAATACAGAGTGTACTGTTAAACAAAAATAAATGCGTACTACATACTACCCTATATCGAAACCTACCTATCAAACCGCTTTCCAGCCAAATCTTCTTCGATACGGGATGGAATGGATCGACTGGCAAGATAGACTCTCATGGCTTTAACAATCTTCTTCTGGACATGTAACCAATTTCTATGGATGATCCATGATTTACTAAATTCTGAAACCAGAATATTCTGAATCCATCCACTGCACTAATATCGAAATACTGGTACATCCGCATCCATTAGAAGAACAAACCTTGGCCAATTTCTTCTGGCAACTTTTCGACTAACAAATCGCCTTCGTGCACGAGTTGTAGCTGCATTCTCTCTAACGAATTCTACGATCAAAAACAGAAGAACCCAACTGATGCTTACCTAATGCTAAGAACACATGGAAAGTCACAGCCACAAAAGACATGTGTAAAGCCCATTGAAAACTAACATGCGCAATCTTTCAGTAACCTACCTGAAATATTTCCGGAGCAATCTCGGAAAGAGCTGTCAAACACTGCAAAGCAGCCTTCCGCACAGTGAGCGTCTTTTCACCAAATCCACTCCGCGATAAGACCTTCTCGAAGATAATACGATATTTGCGCTTAGTGATGCAGTTGTTTTGGGCGAGTTCTGTGATGGAATGCAGGACTTTTGAGCGCACAAATGCCGTTGAATCCAGGCACTGAGTCTACAGAAGAGGAGATAATACAGCTATCAGAAACTGTCCCATTTTCTTCCTACCGCTAACAGATCCCAGCAGTATTCAACTGCCTGTCTTTCCTCCGAAGTTACGGGCTGGTTCGCTTCGCGACTGCCATAGTAGGATGTAATGCCAGCGCATAATACTGCGATACAGGCACAACGCACGGACCATGCCTAGAAAAAGATGTTAACCAAACATAACCTCATAAATTCAGATAGTAGAGCAATCAAATAATCAGCATACTTCGCTTTTCAGCAGTTCTTCGGTAAGGTCATAGCAAAGCAAACCGCTTTTAGGATATGTTTTTGCCAATCCGTTCAGAAGATTAGCGTAAGCTTTTCCTATAGAATTTTCCTGACCAATATCGTCCATATTTTCCTCCAGTTTTCTGAATAACAAGGGCGATTTTAGTTAAATCAACCAGCACGTGCATACAACCGTAGTTGCCCGATACCAAATATCTTACTTAAATGTGGCCGTTATAATTTTGTTTCCAGATTTCTGGCATATTCGACCAACTATTTCGGCGGCGATCGTCCCGCAGGCATCATGGCGATGAAATAGTTTCAGTATTCCATTGAGAAAACCTGTAATATTTCCATAAATGTATCTGGTTCCGAAAAAAAATCAAATTAGCACTCTCGTGGGAGTGACAGGTGCACTGCTCACGCCGCGCATCACAATGCTAATACAAGTACAGATTCAACAATGTTAATATTTCCGACTAACCATCTGTATTATAAACCCCTACTCTCCTGAAGATAGGTAGGTATGTGAAGTAGACTCTCGGTCAGCTTACCATCCACCAAATGAAACGACGAAACCGCGTTGGCTAATGCTTTGATTACCAAATCACTTTCCGAATGCACATCGCTCTTGAAGGACGCTATGCCAACATCTTCGCAAAAGCGAAACAATATGACCAACAACAACCTAAAAATGTGAATAAATGGCACATCTTACTTCCGTTTATCACTTTCTGAGGTGCCAAGCGTATACTGACCTGCTAACTTCAATGTCAATCTTGCTTTTTTCCCAGATACTTTCCCAACGGTGCGAAGGATCAGTGAATGATGTGATGCAAGTCAGAGCACGATGACGGAGTTTACCCATCCAGGATTCAACGCGATGTTTCTGTCCACCCTAACAAAATGATTTTCAATTAAAATATGCGCTACAGGGAGCGAAACGTGCCGTGTCGAACCTTTTTAGCTGTGGCACCTGCGTTGTTTTGATTGATCTGCTTTACCAGCTGCTCCACATACTGACACAGATGATAAAAGGCAATTTTCAGATTCGACCGGAATGCCCGTTTCGCCGACGCAGATACACGTTGCATCTGATGGCAACGATCGACAGCCAGCCCGACAGCTGCAACATGCAACACGTTAGTGAGTGCTTCGACAGAAACAGGACTGGACAACGCTTCAATGGACAAAAATAACTAAGTCAATGCGCAGTTTTATGCTCGAATGTCACGAGAAGCTGCTTTTATAACAGTTTCACATGATAAAAATAAATGACTGCAATTAAACTCACCTGATACCAAGCCATTAAGCATCCCTTGGAAAAATTCTGGAGTCATCGCC
>JAQGAU010001664.1:0-18170 GCA_034698045.1 Paramacrobiotus richtersi | reverse complement strand
CCACCACCGCCGCGACCCCCTCCACCACCACCGCGTCCCTCCACGGTGACTGATGCGACGACGATTACCAACAAGGCCAGGAAAATGAACTGCAATCAACAAACATCAGGTCATCAACTATGCGCAACACACTACGGCACTGTATTAACCTAACATGTTGTATGGGCAATTATACAGAAATTCGGCAAAAGGGCACAGATTACTGTGGGTAATCAAAATCTTTTCGAGCTACACAATCATGGTATCATTATTATTCATAAATGCCCAGATCATGAACTTACAAACAAGCAGTAAAAAATTTCGAAAAGGTCAAGAGCGACTTACTGAAGGACTGGAGACCATTTTGGCGGAGATCTAGAGGTCACTGGCCGGGATAAACAGCAAGCTTAATACACAGGAGCGGATTGTAAATTGGAATCTACAGAACTAGCTCCAACTAAAAAAATGATCACAGCCAAGAAAAATTCCAGAGTGGCGACTTTAGAACTGACTAGCAGTGCTTTATAGCCGCGAGACGAAAATCTTGCCAATAAATTCGCGCTTGGATCCTGTCTCCGCAGTTATCCGATTGCGTCAATCCATTCACAAGGTGTACACTTCCATCCGCTCCAAACCGAAGTACAGCGAAGTGTTTTTCATTTCTGCGCATTCCTTTGTGCAGTACGTACTAGCACTGACCGTTTTGTACGGCTATGCGGTCAACGCACGGATGGTACACTATTTTGTCCTTACGTAACGGTATCAGCCCTTGTAACGCATTAATCATCACTGCAAAGAAAGGCGGACATATGACTTCTGCTTGCGGACATATGACTTCTGCTTGCTACGTAAAAGGTTTCCTAACCAAATTTTAAAATGATAAATTCGAAACTGGTCGTTGAATCTGAAATCTGAAAATTCGCTTTTAAATCTGAAAAGAGCGAAGACGACACTGGTTTCACATACAGGGAAAGTACTCTACCTACCAGCTACCGGAAGTTGTCCAAAATCTTTTTTCTGCAGCTTTTTCATTCATTACAAAACATCGATTAAAACCAAGCAGATTAAAAAGATACCAAATAAATTGATTCAAATGTGGTCAAGCCAAAAACACCGATTGAAGCGGAACCGTTTCCGATTATCCATGAACATGACGTTGAAGAGAACAATTGTGCGCAAAACATGATTCCATGTTCGTTAACAGCTGTTTACGATGTTTTGATGCCTTCTATCCACGTAGTCGGTAATTGCAGGTTAATTTACTTAATCGCAGCCATTTCCGGAAGATTATCTGGATTGGGCAGAATTTCTTCCGGCCACGTACATTCCCGAGCACTTTGTCGGATAACTAGCGAGTCATCTTGCTGATCGTTGCTCAATTCAGTCAGTTGCAGCCTGTTAGCATTTCTCGCAAACACCGATTTTAATACCTATCTTTTCTACGGTACTTCCATTACCATTCATTTATTTGTAAATTTGTAGGAAAAATCCCATAAAATGCCGTTGAAACTGCGGACTGTGTGTCGGATCCAGAAGGCAGCATGGAACCGTGAGATGGTCCGTTTGGCGAGCTCGTCGAGTTCGCGACAGAATCTTTCACCGCAGCCTCAGTCTGGACAGGCGCACACCAACAGCGAACTGGAACCCGATCGGGCCGTGGTGGAAATTGATGAAGCGCGAGGTTTCATCGACCGGTGTCTGCAGAAGCTGCGGGTTAGTCAGTCTCACGCGCAACAAATGGCTGATTTACTGGTTACCGCCGATCACCGCGGACATTTCTCCCATGGATTAAACCGATTAGGTACATTGCAGCATAAATAACAGCAATTTTGGCTTTATTTATATCTATTTTTTTGCGAATATAATATATTTTTAATTTCCAGTGGGGCTTCTTTTACATTGTTTCGCGGGAATTCGCAGAATATTCTCTGGAATTTTTTTTCGGAGTGTTTTTTGTTGCTTTTTCTAGGTTCTGTAATTGTTTCGTAAATAATTGTTTTTTGTTTCGTAATTAATTTCCGATGATTCCGTTATCCTTTCTTTCGGAATGACCGGCTTTGGATTTTTATTGTTTTGGATAAATTGCCGATAATTAACCGTTTTATGCGTTAATATAATTATAAACAATTTGAACTCAACTAATTAGAAAACTGTTTAAATTATTTTTTTGACATTTTTTAAACGTAGAAAATTATTGTATGGTTATCAAAAGCAGTTTCCTGAAAATTATTTTATTTTAATATCAAAGCGCATACGATAAATACTCTCGAATAATCATCTGCGCATACAACGTTGTGGCAGCGTAACAGAAACGGATGAATTATTTGGCAGACATGTATGTTCTGGACGTCAAGCGGAATTTGACGAATCTTGCCGGAGTACCTGGCATTGTCAAGGAGTCAGCATCCACAGCGTTGGTTGACGGAAACAACCTTCTAGGTAAAAAGACCGAATTTAGCTGGATAAATCAGCATTAAGTATTAACTAATTTAAATTTTTAACCGCCAGAATTGTCTATAAACCGGCTGAAAAATGTGTTTTTTTCCCCATTTATTCGTATCTGCATGTCGATACATTTCCTGGCAGATGCTTTAATCTAGAGCTGAACGAAGTCATTTAATTTTCTGAAAAATTACATCGGGTTTTCTAATTACAATTTTGACGTTTTCGGTGTTGTCGCCAACGCATGTTTTTTGTCTGTGACAACGCCAACGCATGTTTTTTGTCGCTTTTTTGGCAATGTAGTAGTTTGTAGTGTCTTTTTGCGTTTATGGACAGTGTTTGCTTTTTAGGTGCCGTCGTGGGCAATTTTTCAATGGGCGTTGCCATGAAAAAAGCCAAAGAAACCGGTGTCGGCTGGGTTTCAGCGCGAGGTAATCTTTATATAGTACTTGTTTGTTTAGAATTTATTTTATTGTGTTTGCGCTTGGAATTATTTTTTGAAAAATTCGACACAAGTCAATCTGTTTGCGTTCTTTTTAAACTGGGAATTACTGGAAAAAAATCACGTTTAAAATAAAAGAAGGTTTTAAGAAACAGCGTTACGAACAGAGAAATTTGTTTCATTCCGTTCGATGAAATGCAACAGAAAAACTGTAGTTTTTGTAAAGATCAACTGCGTTTATTGTCAAACTGAGTAATTCATGCCGAAGTAGAGAAGATTTTAATAACGAAAAACGCCGTATTGCACACATGTTACAGTGTGGAACGTAATGGATATGCAACCAATCTTTTGATTTTTAGCCTCGAATCATTTCGGTATTGCCGGGTATTATGGTTTACAAGCTGTTCGTGAAGGACTGATTGGATTCGCCTTTTGTAATACCAGTCCATTGGCAGTTCCGACTCGCGGCAAAACGGTAAGTGATCGAGTTGTGTGCGTTTTTACGCCCGGAAATAATAACCTTTCATAACAGATCAATAAAAATTAAAACTTATCTAGTCAATTTTTCTCATAGTATGACTATGTATTTGAATTAGCAAGTTTCATGATAGAAAATAGCAAGTAAAACACGGGTGCGGTTTTCTTGGCTTGTCGAAATGACGATGCTATTATGTACAGCATTAAAAAAAAAATAAGAAACAATATTACTCGTACTGAAAACGATTGTTATACAAAAGTATAATAAAAATAAAACTATTAATATTAAAAAATTATAAAAATTATAACTACAAAACACATGTACTAGAATGTAGAATTGCCAGTTATTATCTGCATTTTGAACGTAACTTACGTCATTTAAGCTTAGTGTTCAGTGCCCATGCTCTACGAATCACCGTTTAAAGGGACGGGCCAACATTGATGTTGAGTGAAAGCTGCCTTAATGCAGTAGGATTCGCGGGCTTCTGTTTACGAGTTTCACTTTCGAAACATTCTAAAACTGTCTGAGAATTTCGTAGCATTTTGCCGTGATCTGTATTAGGATGTGGGACGGTCTTTGGCGGCTTTAAATTGCCGAATAAAGAACAATTCACTTGTGTTCGTTTTGGTACTGCTTATTTTCAATACCTTCTGCTTCGAAGTTTTTCCTGTAACCGTGAAGATACTGTATCAATGAAGAACTGCAACAATGTACAAGAGTTATCATAGCTTGATACAATGAGTACGTCGGTATGCTCATATTCACCGCGTTTCGTTCTTACTGATTTTGCTGTTTACTATCAATTATGCACTTTCAAAGTGCAATTTTTTATTTTTTGATGCAGCTGGCTTTGGGTACGAATGCCATGTGCGTGATGGCTCCGGCGGCTAATGGGGATTATTTCGCGCTGGATATGGCGACGACAACGGTACTTGTGCCATGAAATACTGCAGGAAATGAACTGATGAATTTCTGCGGTAGGTGGCCATTGGGAAAGTGGAGCTGGCGATGCGCATGCAGCAGAAAGTCCCTCCCGTGTGGGGCGTCGATAAAGCCGGCAAGGAGACCACGGATCCAGAGAAGATTTATGTGGGCGGTGGACTGATGCCGTTGGGAGGTACGGTCACATTTGGTTAAGTGTTTTTGAATAATGTCTGCTTGAACTGTAATATTTACATCGTACATGTTTTGTAGATTTGAAATTAATATGGTTTTTTTATTTGATTTTTGGAATTGTTATTGTGTCAACATGTTTTCTGGGCTATTGCCAAAATAAATCATTCTAATAAATAAATAAATAAACTGATCAGAGAATATAAGACAAAATGTTTGTTTCGCAAAATTGACGGGGTTTTGCTGCTCCTGCATTAAACCACCGGCTTGTGATTATTTTGTAGATTGGTGGTTTTATTGATTTTCGTAGAATAATTGCCAATTATTCTGGGCCGGTTGTGAATCCAGTGTTTTGGTTTACATTAATACGTAAATAGTATTACGGGTATTCTGTCCGTCATCTTAAGAAAGCTAGGATTTTGTATAAGTGCCATTGTCATAGTCAGTCTGTTATCATGTGTAACGATGGTAGTGAGGGAAAGTCGTAGTGGGATGGCCTTATCTGCGTGATCGACTATCATTCGGGCGATAATACTGAAGTCGACTGCTAAAAATATTAGTAAAATAAAAATTAAATCTACTTTTTACTGACAACGACGATTTTTTATTCTTTTTTTGAAAGATTCTTAAAAAAATCCCAGTTAGACCTTTTTTGTTTATCCAAGCTGCGAATGGTTCAACATCGGTGTGATGTGCACTGCGGTGTCGTAGTACGGTGGCAGTCGTGTATCACTGTGTGAACATTATCGCATTTCTGAAAAATCATTCGTTGGGTGGCGTTACTGTTTACGGTAGATTTTTCATTTGTATCAGGCATCTAAATTGTATAATAGTGCACGATATTGTACTGATTTGAAATTGTTTGAAAAACAACTGCATGGAATTATTTTTGTGTGGGAACATACCTTGAATTCAGTCTTTGCCGTACCGGGTGCAGATACGGATGGGCAAGGATATCGAATCTTTATAAAGGACAAGTGGAATGTTTTCTCTCGAGAGCAATGCAAATGACACGCCTATCTATTTTTCCTTTCGGGTAGAAAATGGAAAATTATTAATAATTGGATAGAAAATAAAATTAAAAATAATTATTGTTGTTGTACAGGTGGTGAAGCGACGGGCGGTTACAAAGGCTACGCGTTGAATGTGATGGTGGAGATCTTTTGCGGGATCCTGGCCAATGCGGCATTCGGACCGCTGGTGCGCCCATGGACCAATCCCACTAGCGAGGCTAATTTGGTATATCCGTTGAGGAAATGCAGTAATTTTGGGTGATTAATCAGTGATTATCGGTTGGATATTACAGGGTCAGTGTTTTGGTGCGATCGATCCGGACTGCTTTGGCAGTGGATTCCGTGAGCGATTACATGGATTCTTGAATATCCTCCGCCATTTGGAACCGGTATGTCAGGTGTTCATAATGATTACATCCCTGAGGGGAAACCAGATTGCTGTTTCGTTATCCTGATAGTAGTGGCGTGAAGTCGTAGTGTAATGGCCTTATCTGCGTGAGCCACAATTATCAATAGATTGGGGCAGTAATACGGTATTCGGTCCGCTAATGAAGCTAGTAAAATAAGGAAAAAAAATGTAGTTTTTACTGACAATGAACATTTTTAACAACTCAAAGTATGGACCGTAAGAGTCAGCAAAATCCCAGCCTAATAACAATATAGCAGACCGAGGTATGCAAAATGTGTTTCATGCAGACCTGATTTGATGAAGAAAGTGGGCGAAGGACAATCTTTGTTTTGTATGAGACATCTGGAATGTACTTCTATTTTGTCGTAATAACTGTTGTTGTGAAGCAGAATTTGGGCAGTTCTAACGGAACGATATATCGGGTTAGATAAGATGCATTCTGTAAAACCGTGGGTTACGAATTTTCTGTTCACATCATACATGATTATTACCGGAAGAAGTCTGCAATGGTTGACGATCTGGGTTGCATATCTGGTACGCCTACTTTCTGTACAGTCGAGATCCGTTGCCTCTTAAAACCGAAAAGTTCGCACATTGCGGTTTTTTATAGTCGGAGGTCGATAATTATGGTGGCAGCAACACCGATAATGACAACACTGTACCTAAAAATTATTGTGTGAAATGTGAAGTTTTCTCTTTATATAAGGAATCTTTTCGATAATGAAAGCTGATTTATTAGCATTAACAGCGCGTGCTTTAAAAACCAGTTTGCTGTGTTTTTATCAAAATCTCTGGCATTTTTGCAGGCTGATCCAGAAAAGCCGGTGCTGGTGGCTGGCGATCCGGAGCGCATCCACATGGCCAAATGCGAGCGACTGGGCGGTATTCCCTACCATATCAATCAAATCCGGCATGCGGAAGAGGTGGCACAACAATTGGGCGTCGCACCGATGCGCACCAAGAATTAATGTTTCCATTCGGCTTTCATTCAGTTTTCACACTGTTGATTTTTTATCTGATTTTAGAATTGAGTAACCATTGTTATTTTTTATTAAATGAGATTTTCTGTTTTTATTTTTTTTTAATTTTGTTATCTTGCTCATTCCGGTGATGGGACATTCCATGGTAGATCTTCTATTTTTTTAATAAGGGAAATTTTTACGAAATTGTTACAAATTTGAACTATGCATCAGAATGAAAATTTATGTCTGCGCTTTAATATGGCTGATCATTTTCGAAGTTGTGTTGACCTTTTGCGGAATTTGAACGTAAAGTGGATTAGATCATTGGAAATATAATTTTTGAAACTATGCCACACAGCCAATCAACTGCTGTATGCCACGATATATACGCACATTTACAGTTTATTCGTAACGGCAATCAAAAAATAATGAACTTGTGTGGCTGTAACAGCTTTTTGGTATAATCAATATAAATGATTTATCAGGCCAGAATCGGAAATGTTTAAGTTAAGGGTGACGGTTACGTGCAGACCTTTGGCTCCGCCTTTATGTTTATGAATGGCGAATGACATGCGCACCACACGGCGGCCACTTACAAAATCCTCTGCACGTGTTTTCGCGATTTTGGCACTGGATGAATGAGAGTTGGCGGTTCATTTCAGGGACTCAACGGTGAATAGGATTCTGGCGTTGCTGAGTTGGTACAGACTACAGAATCTGTAGATTTTCGTTTCCAAAGAATTAATTCCCTGATCTGATCTGCGACTGCAAGTTCGATTGTTATATGGATTATGGATGGCAGTTTAAGTCTGAATTTACGCTGGAGATCGAATGATCTCTGATTTCACTGTGAACATTTGTTTACATCAAGACTGAAGTTCCCTTAATGATGCAGTCGGCTGATACAGTTATGCAGCTGCTGAGTTCGTATCGCGGGCGACGGATTAGCGTCATCAGCAGCACCGATACCCGTTTCGAAGGATGGCTGAAAGACATTTGTCCGGAGGACCAGACCATCTCCGTGGAGAAAGGTGAACAGTCAGGATAGAATTTCCCTGATAGCCGTCTGCTCGAAAGTTGCACCATGATGTGAGAATTGCAGCTTAAACTTTATACGTGCATGTTGCAGTGCGTTCTTGCGGAACGGAGTCCCGCAGACCAGACAAACATGTGGCGTCGCGGACTGAAATCTGCGACCAAATCAGACTAAAACTGTGCGATGCCAAGGAGATCTTTGTACACGTGGACCGAGCAGCTGAAATCTGCACAGATCCAACGGCTGCTGAGGTAAACAATCAAATTGTTTGTTGTGTAAACAGTTGGTGCTCCAGGTTTTTCACAAATATTTAGTGACACGTTTGCTAAATTGTTGAAAACGGAAATACAGCGATCGCAGCAGTAAATCGCATTTTTGACTGGTCCTTGAAAGTTTTTTCACAGTACTTCGTTGTATTTTTTCCGATATGGTGCTGTATTCCGTATTCGTGATTATAACTAAACGGGAAGTGTAAAATTATTGTTGGGATCGTTTGTAGACTAATGATCCTGTAATCCCGATCCTTTGGACCAATGTCCGTCTGGAGAACAAGGCAGCTAGTGTTGTTCCGCCATCACCGCTTGTAGATCGTGTGCCTAGCGGCGAAGAAGCGGGACAGCCGTTCAATGCGTTTAGAGGTGCAGAACCTACGGAGAACCACACCGGGCATGGTCAGCCAGATGACAGTCTCTTCCAGGATACGGTGGATAGTCTGCTTAGCGGGCGCGAGTCACGTCCCGTTGTACCTACACCTCGCCCGCGTATTGTTTTGCTTACGCCAAGGAGTACAGAAAAGGATCATACTGTAGCAGATGGTGGTCACAGTGTGGACGATGTCGGCTGTTCGGGTCCGAGTGTTCAGAATCCGCAAATATTGGATCTGGTTCGATGTGCCATGGACCCCAATGCCGTTGGTAAGGCTTTCACGTAGTGTTGGTGCTGTGGTGTAGGCTGTGTGAAAAAAAACGTTTCCTTGTTTATGGTTATTGTGAAAAACCACTGATTTTGGGTGTTTAACATTCAGTTACAACTTCTCGCAACGCCGCTATGTATGGACGTAGGAAAGGACGCATCGGTCATGGTTACGGGGAATCAGAGAAGGGGGCAACTGAAGCAACCGTTTTTGACGTTATGTGGTCGGGGGTAAGTTAAAACATGGGAAATACGTTAAAGATACTGCAAAAATTACAGTGATTCAGTATTAACATGATTCTAGTGGTGAATTTGTTACAGACTAAGAATTACGGAAAGTACGATAGATACTGTATGTAAGTCGTATTTCTTGGTTTCGCGTACATTAAAGTGATGTTTTTACATCATACTTGTATATTCGAAAGAGAACAATGTTTCCGAACCCTCTGTACTGCGTCTTTGATTGAATTTGTTGTCATTGTTTTTGCAGAACCGCTGCGTTTGTCCGGTGTCGTCCTGCGGCGGGAACTTTTTTACCACCAGCATGTATAAAATGAAGCAGCACTTCAGCGCGTACCACGCTGCAGAATATCCCAATTGGAAACTGCGTTTGCACTGTCCGCTGTGCGAGGAATACGGCTTCGACGGGAAGATTCCTGATTTGCGGATACACCTGAAACTGAAGCATGGCTGGGAGAATGGAACACCGCTCCGCAGCTACGAGAAGGAACTCTTGCCACGCAGTTCGGTGGAGTTGGACGGGACTGGTGTTTTGCCGACTACGGCGCCTATGAAAGGATCATCGGCGAAGAAATTCGTGCGTGCGGGTGATTTTTCTTCTTCGTCGATTACGGATAGTAGCAGCAGTCTGGCTGGGTCAGACCGACCACCTTCGTTCGGTTTTGATGACCAGCAGCCTGAAAATGTGTGGAATGAGAGGAAACGTAGTGGTTCGGTTACATCAAGGAGTCCTTCGTCGAACGACGCGAAGAAAGAGAAGAAACATTCTGTGATAGATGGCCTTCACGGTGTGGAGTCTATGGACAGTGTCGGTAGTTCTGGTGATGAATCTGACCAGCGACCGAGCGCTCCTGTGGAAGTATCGAAAGAGTTCCAGTCTGCAATGGGGCCGAATACCAATGGTAAGGTTTCGTGTATACGCAACCGAACAGTTTGTTGTTCGGTATATTTGTGGTGTGGTATACCACAATACCGTGCTACACCGGTACGATGATATCGCAAAAAACTTTGCTACTGCGTTGCGAACGAGAGGGTTAGTAAATAGTACCATAATACTGAAGTGGAACCTGAATGCTTGCATATCATGTACTTTGTGTTACAACATTTAATACTGTATTTATTCCTTTTGTAGTATTATGCAAGCCTGTTCGCACATCAGTTGGAGCGGCAGGTTTATTCACTAATGAAGCGACGGAGCAAAGCAGTACCGATCGAGATCAAATTTTGGACAAATGGAAGAAGCGTCTGGATGAACTCCAGGCATTAATACAGGCGGGACACCCACTCGGAAATGATGACAATCGACGCTTCCAGTCGGGTAAGGATACTGTGAATTCGTGGTTTATTAGGGTAGCGCTTCGTTTTCTTATCAAATATCATTTTCGATGGTTTTTTTTTCACTTGTAGCCGGCGATTTCTGCAGATTTTACTCTTTTTTCCCGTAAATATTTTAGATGAGATGGTCCTTGCTTTCCGTCACGGCGTTTTCTGCAAAGCCACGGTAAACCAGAACCTTTTTTTTCATACGATCATCATCATGTGAGTGACCGCTGGTTGATTCATGCAGATTGTCGATTACCATCCAACGTTACGTGTCCCGGCATTGTATAATGTGGGCATTCCAGCGGTATCCACCTGCATCGTACATTTTTACGGATACAAAAGTGAGTCTTGCATGTGTACTTTCGGCACAACAACAAGAAACCACCTGTTGATCGCTACCTGGTACAACAAGTTCGATAGTCATCATTTTTAATTATTAATCCGCCGACCGCTATTACTCTATGCATAATTGTACCTGTTGTTTTTTTGTGCTTTAGGTGAAGACGAGGAACGTCCGGAGAATCAGCTGCTCAGCTTGAATGATCTTACTGGCGTGCTGTTCGCCCATGAATGGAACAATTGGTTTCGGTAAACGCATTCTCTTGTTTTTCATTATCTCGGGGAGTTGATGTCTGGGTTGTTTCAGGTTGCAACATCCCACCAAAAAACTCGGCCTTGGCACGTGGCATCTGTCCGATGAGGAGTTGGCCCAACTTGAGCCACGCTGGCAGACCCAGTGCGGAATGAATGTGCCGTTTGCGGAGTACAGTGGGCGTCAGCAGGCGGAAACCGCCCTGGCCGGTCTGGGTGTCGACGGATAACGTGTTCCATGTAACGGGCTCCTTTTTACATGGGAATATGTGTAGTTCTGGGGTGTGTTTTCCACTGATGGAAAGGAATTGTTTTTGTTAATACTGTTATCGGGTTGGTTACGATATGGTAGTCGGTTTGGTTCCAAAATGACGATTACGCATCGGTGTGTATTATCGAGTGTTTATGGAGAGATACTCTGTGTTCGATTGTTTATTTGGATAAATTCCTGTACTGTTACGAAATAAAATGTAGAGTTTTGCTCCGGTGTTACCAGCTTCACTTGCTGGATCCTGTAGTAAAAAAAGTTGGTTTTTGTAGTAAAAAAGCTGAATATCGCAAATTCTGAGCTAAAGAAACAACTCTAGCCGTTCGTCCAGAATTATCAATTATTTTAATAAATGTTATTATTAATTTTGATCATTAAATATTAATAAAGTTTGTATGGGCATTGCCCTGAAAAAAGCCAAGGAAGTACTTGGTGTGAGCTGGGTTTCGGCACGAGCTGTATGGTGGTGGGTTAGTTTACAATTTCGTTTATTGCCTTTGCACTTGGAATTATTTTTGGAACATTTTCGCATAAACACTGCTTTATACGTTTCTTTCAAACCGGGTATTACTGAAGAAAATCACGCTGAGAAAGATGTTTACAAACAATAATTATCGTGTAGATTAATAACTGTAACTATACCTCGTACTCATATCAAGACAATGTTTGCGTTAGCAAATGATGTTAGAACTGCGAAAATCTGAGGAATGTATGTACAAATTCAACGTGAGATGTGTTCAAGCTCTAACCGGAAGGTGGTTTTTTATATCCTCGAATCATTTCGGTATTGCCGCGCATTGCGATTGAGTCTGGAAATAAAAATTATGTAAATTAGTAATAAAACTTTGCCGGTCGAATTTTTCTCGTACTTTGATAGTTTGATTACCATACATCTCAACTATCAGGTTTCGAACTAAACACGTACCCAGTAAACAACAGAGCAGTGCCGTTCTCATAGGCTTAAAAAATGCCGAGACTGCTATAGATACAGCCGTTTCTTTTTAAAATAAAAAATAAGTAAAGCTGATCGCAAGGCAGAAGAGCAGTTTTGAAAACACGCCACTAAAATTGACTAAATCAACCAGCTCGAGTATTTTGCGGTTAAGTATGTAACCGTCAGCGGCTCAAACTTTCCGGTGCAGCCGACGAGAATTAAATAACTAAACTAGTAATTAATTAATGCTGCAGTTTGGAGAAAAAATGATTGCTACAAATACAATTCGGACATTTTCCCAGTTGTTCATGATGCTTTCGGCCGAACGTGGTTATTTACATGCCGCAGGTTACGCGAAGCACTTTTTGTTAAGGCTAATGATTCTTTAATGTTACGCTAATGTTTATTTATTGTTTTTGTAAATTTAATGTTTAGGCTGTTTAGCTAATGTTAAAGCTAACGATTGTAAGGCTTTTACAATAATAACGACTGCGCAGTGCGCACATGCAAGTACATACCGGGAACGGCATCGGTTGGCTGCTACTTATAATAATTAACAGATTGCCAGATTGAGTCTACTAAATTTTATTATTTTTATACGATTGCAGACCGTAGGTCGACGATTTTTTCTTCTGAAACCTGCAGTCTGTAGAGCTGTCCTTAGCTGATAATGATTTATCGCAATGTCCTTTGATAGCTCCGTATTCGCCTGGAACAGCGTCGACGTCCGCGGAGATGACGGACTACTTCACAGTGGCCGGGTGATCGATGTTGTGGACGGGGCCTCGTTGTGCATTTTGGGGGAACTGGGGTTTCAGGGCCGAAACTGATTCCCTTTGGCCAGATTTACCATCGCCAGTATTCTGATTATCTGCAGCGCGAGCGCATGGATGAAGCACTGACAGAGGAACGAACCGTGGAGGTGCTGTTGCGTGTACAGCCGGAAGACCCATGGAAATGGTATCCGGGCATTCTTGACACTTTTGGTCTGGTCAGTGTCACATTGCCAGATCGCGAGCTGAAGGGATTCGTGGTGGAACAGCGTATTCGGTCTGACGAGGAGGACCTGGATGAGCTGCTCGTCAAGAAGGAGCGCTTTTCGCGAAAGCATGTTGTGGTGCCCAGTGAGCCTGGTGTTGCAGTTCCGTCGGATGATCAGTTGATGACGATTTTTAACGGACACTGCCGACAGCGCCATTACTGGATGATGGCCACCCACGTGCTGAACAATCCATGCCATGGACTTTTTAAGGAACTGGCCGTACTGGGGATGTTTGGTGGTGTTGACAGTGATGATGATTCCGACTATGAGTGTGATGAGGATGATTTCGAGAAGGTGGATGAGTTGAACTGGCCGCAGCATCACGGCATCAGGAAAGTTTGTTGCCAATCTCTTGTAAGTGGCGAACCGATTCAGTAACTACTTATACGTATGTGTAGGTAAAACAACTCTGCTATATGAGTTCTTCCAAATTGCTTTTTTCAGATATCAAAGCAGGGCTGCTGACCTGCTTTTAAATGTTTTCAGATTTCGGTTTTGAATATTTTGAGGTCTGTCTCTCGATTGACACAACTAGGTTAGCGGTCATATCTTTTCATTCTTTTGCTTATTCAAGCTTGATTTGGGACCATTTTGGAATAATTGGATGTATTCTTATGTGTATTTCTTTATGACTGTCTGAAATCCTTAACGCTCAAGCGCAACGCAAACGTGTAGTTAATGGTACAATTATCGGTCTTTGTTAAGTACGCACACCATTATAGAAACTACGGACATGCTTTGAGGCTGGTCGTAATGCACCTCTTTATCTGTAGGATGCGCTGCTGCTTTCCCTGGTCAGCGCGGGCGCCGATACTACGGGAAGCGCGCACAGTCTCTTTCCAGCAGCGTCCTATTCTGACGTTGACATCCAGTCCCTTTATCGTGATCCGACAATTTTCCCACAGATCTTTGAATGTTTGACCACCGTACAGCAGACCAAGCGCCGTGGAGTGTGCAGAACGTGGGACGCAATCCTGACATCGGCCTGTATCCGTCGCGTCCTCATTGTGTCCCAACCGCGTTATGGTCGGAATTACACCAGACACGTGTACCGCTTTGCTGCGTGCCTGTACCACTGCTGGACGAAGGATACGCGGATGTTGGTATTGTACGGTGGGAAAAGTCCGAGCGCGTGCGAGGGCGTCCTGTTAGATGATACTGCCTGGCTTCTGCAGCGCCTTCGGACAGACAAGGGGTTGCCGGCTGTCGAGGCGTTGCTACTGGCCAGAGAATGGCAGTTGCAGATTGAAGCGGCTAACTGGGTGAACGGCTTGCGGGAAGTTCTTGTATCGCTGGCGGGTGTTTGCCATCAGGTCCTCTTGAAGAACGTCAGCATTAACCTGGAACTGCAACCAGCTTACCCATATAGTCCAGATTCCATAGTTGTATGTTTCTCCAAGCAGCGGATTACTCAGCAGTTAACCGTAAACGGTTTCTGGACCATGCTGAACGATGGTCTTTGCGATGTGGACAGCAAAGACGTGGAACGCTTGGCGGAATGGATCAGTCGCACTACTGGGAAGATGGTAATCGCTGGGGTAAGTAAGATGTTGACCGGGCTTTTCAGTTTATGATGCTTCTATCCTAAATCCAGGTCCAGTCTACAGTAGTTCCCGACAAGTACTTAGTTAGAAATTTTGCTCGCCCATGAAGCACTGTATGTAATTTACTGTTACGGCGTTGCCGTTGAGCGTTGTCAAGATTTTCTAAGCAATTAGCAGCTAGCTCAGTCGTTGTACGCTCGGCCAGAGCGAGAGCGCCGCGGTTCGATCCCTGGTTGTAACTGTTTTGCGAATGTGCTTAGATACGAGAGTAAAATCTTTGCTTTGCGCATGGACACTATAAATCAAGTTAAGCTTTACGATGAATTAAGAATGATGCCGATGATGCACGATTGGTAAAGATTTTCGAACGTGTACGAGTTTTGCCCTTAACAGTACGTTGTAATTGCGCTGGATAGCGTGGTTCGTGGGAGACTGGCTTGGAAACCGTGAAATCTGACTCTGTGTTCCTTTATAGATTCTGAACATCACCCAGGTCCTGGACACTCGCGACGGTGTTCACTATCGTGGAATGAAGTTTCGCAGAAACCTAGACGGTGTCAATGTTCGACACCTGACAAAGCTCACTCAGCATGCACTGCTCCAGCGTTTCGATGGAAGCGACCGCACGTTCCGTCTTCAAATATGAAATGTGACTGGGCTCGTCATTATTCAATGGTTACAGCCGTACATTGTAATTTTGCCGTTCTTTGAATTAATTAGCATAAAAGCGTAACAGTGCAGTCTCAACAGATTTGGTGAGCTGGCTCGAGTGACATGAAAAGCAACCAAAAATGCTGGTCAAACGGCGGTTTTTAAACTTCATGCGGGACGATTATTGAGTGTAACAGCACAATAGAGAAATTCTACAGAGTAACTGCTGTGCGAAATCTGCGGTTTGCCGCTTTATACGAAATCTCGTCGATAAATCTGTTTGAAACAAACTGTTTGAATACCATGGACGTTTTGTATTTCTATCGGATTCCGGGTATTGCTCTGCAGGCTGAAGAAGTAGCACAAGTACTTACAATAACTGGGCGTCTAACCAGTGCGCACAAAGAATTATTATTTGCTTTTATTTCACATAGATGTTTTAGTTGATATTTAAATCAAGTAAGCATTTTTAATTTTTATTTAAATTTTATTTGGTGTTTTTTAATTTGTTGCGTTGCTCATTCCGGGGCAGAGGGAGATTTCACGGTGGATTTTGTGTCTTTATGAAAAAAAGATTGTTTGCGAAATTGCTGCAAAATTTGATTCGTATGCCGTAGCGTTTAATGCAGTAGCATTGAAACTTACGTGTTGCACAGCACTGACTGTGAGCAGTGACCAGCTTCGAAATGCTAGTTGACCAGCTGATTTGCAACGTAGAAGAGCAATTTTGAAAACACGCCACTAAATCAACCAGCTCGAGTGTTTCGCGGTGAGGAATGTTACGGTTAAGAGTCTCAAACTTTCCGGTACGGCCGACGGTAAGTACCTGTAGAAGTATTACGTTTGGGGTGAATTTGCATAGGCACTAACATGTCTATTCGAGAACTAAGTTTTGCTTCACTGTTTCATCTGAATTTAATCAAGTTTACCGAGCAGCGATCTGTCAGACAATGACGGAGTCTATACACTTACTCGAAATGAAAAGACAGAAAAAAAGAGAAACTGGAAAGGTTAAAGAAAAAAAACTTATTGGAAAGATTTCTACTGCATAATTGTCACTAAGTAAGACAGATATTACACATCGTACATTTTACAGTATTCGGTAAAATAACTGTGACGTTAGTCAAAAATATTGAATATGCCGCTGCTTGATGATTTTCGACTGATTGTTAGGTGTCTCCCTTTCCTTATTTTCTACGGGTAAAATCCAAGAAACTTTGGTTCTTTTCCATTGTCCTGCTTCACCAGAATGTTAACGAGGCCACGATTCAAACCAATGCTGAGCATGATGCGGTAGTGACGACCGTCTTCGGTATGGCTGACTGTATCGCACTGAATCCAAGAGCACTTGTCCAGCGCACCGTACTTCATTTCCACATCTTTTCTCATCTTCCGCACGATCTCATCGATGATCCTGTCTTCCTCCTTCAGTTTCGCGTAGAAGTCATCGTAGGAATATCTAGATTGTTCGCTTTTCTTCATTTCCGCAGTGACGACGGTAGAGACGGGGTTCCTAAACACACCACAAGTCAGGCGACGTTATTCTATTGAAGAAATGGTCCTTACAATTGCTAATCTTCCGTTAGGATTTTTCTATCAAGAACCACTTGACTTCGGTCGCGAGCCGTAGTGATTGGATCGGGAATGTTCAGTATGACAGAAATTCGTTATGGAGAAAGATGGCTTGTCGTTACCCATACAATTCTAATTTTGCATAGTTTTTCTGTGTTTTGAGAAGCCACTCAAAGAATGTTTAAGTGTTACGTGCAGACAGATCAACGAGTACGCCATACCTAGCACCCGCAGGGACGTCCAAAAGCGCTTCTTGGTCGCTAGGCGCAAGATCTGCAATCGGCATCTGCGGCGGAACATCACCAGCTTCCTTGTTCTCCAGGCGGACAGTGGCCCAAAGAATCGGGATAACGGCATCACTGGTCTATAAATTATCCAAAAAGTAACTTAATTAGAGTTCCCACTCCGTAATAGTCGCGTCTACGACTCATGTACGAAGAGCGGATGAAAGTAAATCACGCAACTCGTAGAAAAAGCCAGAACAGGTCAAATAAGCAGGGAAATCGGTTAAGTGCTGCCAATCAACATATTTGCGTTTACACAAGCACAGCAATTTAGCAAAAACGGTAAGCCATAAGCGGGCCTATTTGTGACCGTGCGAATGCGTCAAAATGGTGTTTCCAGCTATAATTACACCAATACAAAGAACCAGAACCGAGCGGCTTACCTCAGCAAGCGTTGAACCTGTGCAGATTTCTGGTCCGCTTTCCACGTGTACAAAGATCTCTTTCGCATCACACAGCTGTACTCGGATATGGTCGCAGATTTCAGGACGCGGCGCGACATGTTTGTCTGGTCGCCGGGACTCTGTTCCGCAAAAGCGTACTGAAAGAAAGCTCATGCTACAATTCCACTATTACTCCGTGTAGCTCTTGACCAAACACTAAGACTAGTCGCTGCTCAAACAAATTCTCTCCTACTGCTCACCTTTCTCCATGGAGATGGCCTGGACCTCCGGAAAAATATCTTTTAACCATCCTTCGAACCGAATATCGCTGCTACTTATGACGCTAATGCGTCGTCCGCGATACGAGCTCAACTGCTGCATAACGGTATCAACTGACTGAGCCATTCTCCAGGATCTTCAGTCCTCACTAAGCAAAACAAGTTTTCACACAGGTCAGGGAATTAATGGGCCTTATAGGTAGGAAACCAACATCTTGTCTATTTCAACGCCAGGAGTCCAGGACCTTATTCCACGTTTATTCGGGCGTTGAAT
>JAQGAU010001663.1:0-18184 GCA_034698045.1 Paramacrobiotus richtersi | reverse complement strand
AAACGGATTGTGTATTATGGGAACAGTAGACTCTAATAAGGAGATGGAAGATGTGTTTTTGTTCTTTAATGTGTAACAATGTTGTCAGTTTGTTACGTGACTATCTGTAACTTACCTATCTAAATAAGTTAAATTTATTTTCGCCAGCTCTATATAGTTATTAAATCTGTCGATATGCAAAACAGTATTTTAACGAAACAGATACTGTACCTATTCAATTCTGCTGTAAAATGAGCAGATTAAGGAATAGAAATTCAGGAACGACAAAATGTTGTGTGATTACTGTCAGCAAATCCACGATATTATAAAACATGAGCAATAAACATTTATGACAGTTAATTTTCCAACTTTGCAACAATTTTTTCTCAGCAATAAAGGCCGAAATTTTTGCGAAACAACCGGCTTTTTAATCTGCAATGGATACGAACGGAGCAGTAATACAACCACTATTGGTAACCGCTCATAATAGCACTTTATAAACTTGCGAAGAAACAACTGATAAGTTCATTAATATAATCTTCAAACTCGTTACCAGATTGTCAGTATGCATTCGAAGTGCAAGGAATTGGTACACAAAATATCTAAAAATTAACGATTTAAATGAATAGAAGTACTCATAAACTGCTTTACAAATGAATGAAAGGATTCAGTTTATGTACGGCATGTCAACTTAATTTTTACTAGCCATAAGTACAGCGTTTTACAGTGGTATACTTTAAAGTGGTGGTTCCACATCTGTACCGTGGTGTACTCTATAGCTACACTCCAATTGTCCCCGATGCACTAATTTCTTCGCACCCAAAAAGTTCCGCGAATCGTCCCGCCTCTACGACACTCTCTCGTTCACCGAACTGTTGACCCATTCCAACACAGACAGGCCGCAGCCGATACTCCAACGACGGCATGTGCCAGGCGCCCTCAGCGAAGAAGGGCCACATCTCCTGTTCCGGCATCTGCCATTTGATCACTGTCTGCGGCTGCAAGTCTTCAGGATGGGCACCGAACCAGCGGGCCGCGTTAATCTTCTCGTTATCATCCCACTCCTTCCATGTCCCTTGAGGGCGCCGGACCACTAGGGACTCTTTGGAAACTTTCATATCGCACTTTTTTCGTTTAGACGGAGTCAGCTCGGAAGTGTGATTCTTTCCCAAATGGAAAGAATGTTTTTCGATAGAATCTCGAGGATTGGTAGAGGTTAATCCATGAATGTGCGATGTTTTCTCGCGTTGAGAATCGAGGTTCGGGTCACCATGCCTCTTTTTCGATACGACTCGATCCTGGGCAGTTCGCACCTTGGTCTGTTTCGCATCTTGTGAAGATGTACTATTATTCAGCGGTGTAGCCCGCTCAGACTTCGCATTCGTGTCACGGGCTTTCGCTTGGTCAACTGCAACTTTTAAACTACGTGCAAAGTTTCCATCCAGTTCCGCATATCCAGAGAATGGCCGTCCTTCTGGAGCTTCACGTGGTCGTCCTGTCGAGCGAGATTCGCATGGTGTGGGAAGTGGAATGTCGGACACGGATGGGGCTTCCTTGAGCGGAGGGGCCTTTGGCACAGACTTGTCTGGTTCCACTGTGCATATTACTGCAGTCGTTTGTGAACGCGGAGACGAGATGTTTTGATAGCTAACCCATGGCATAGGAACGGGCTGAGGGTATACGGGGGTGGAGTAGTTGTACGGGTACTGAGCGTACAACGGAGCTGATGGCATATAAGGGTACACGAAGGAGCCAGGATATGGGGGGAACCAATAAGGATAGTACGATCCACGGCTCAGTTGATCTGGCGTCGTCAAAGACTGAGCCTTCCGTGAATTCGGTGGCATTTCTGTGGAATTCAATTTCGGCGGCATTTCTGCCAAGTGAAAAACCATAACCAAATTGATTAATTAATCAGCTTTACAGTTACAATACTCCATACTTGGAAGTTCTGCCAGAAATCGAACGGAAAAACGAAGAGAATTATTGTTACTAGGCACCGCTTGCGCATAGCCGTTTCGTCAAGGGTCAGCGCTCTTTTACTGATAGTGTTTTCTAACTGTTAATTATTAATAATTATTGCAAGACCATGCATCGAAAACGAAAGATGGAAATTGATAATGTTTCACAATGTTTGGTGACCAACGGAAAAATTATATGCACAACAAGTGCATCACAGCCAAAGGTCACATGCATAGCAGTTGGACTATTTTGGTACAATCCTGCAGACCACTAAGCCGTTATCGAGCTTTATGGATGACAGTCCATTTAGCTGTCACTCTGCCTGGTTGGTGCGTGGCTTTACAATACGTATATGCATTATGGAAACACATCTTTGACCTCTGTGAGGCTGATATAATCAGCATTTTGTTGTTCATGTCTAAAAAATGCCTGATGTCTGCACAGATTGCACTTCGTTGTATTACATGCAAATACAAGAATACGGTTATATGCATTGCGAATCCGTACCTCTGTATGAAATTAAGTATTCACATTGCTCACTTGTTCTTCTAGTTATAATCGCTAACATGGTTGATATAACGCGACTTTGCCGCGTTACATGAAAGTCAATATTTTGGCGAACTGAAATACAGATTTAAAGTGTTATGATACGTACGCAACAGTACATACAGTATTAATCGCTACAGAAATCTAAAATTGTCATGTGAGAATTGATCTTAATAAAAAGTATGAACACAGGGTGTTCTTCTAATTTTTCTTAAAGATGTTTGCGTCAGCTCAAAAGCACTACCTAAACGATTAGCAAGCTCAGTGATCTTTCTTACAAGTTGTAAATGGTTATTAAAAGGAACTTGCACCAAGTTTTATAGCACTATTACACGAAGCCTTCTTATACGGTAGAAGTACATACATTATCCAGAAGCGCGCAAGAAGTCTTTGCCTTTTAACAATATTTATAGAATCTGATAATCACTCTGCAAGTAATTAGAGTGCACCTAAATGATCCAACTCTGCAAGTAATTAGAGTGTACCTAAATGATCCAACTGATCAATAAACATAGAAAACTGAGTGAAGATGCCAAATGGAAAGAATGTTATGATTACTGTCAATAATATCATACCACTGAGCAAGAAACTGTCAGGACAATTAATCTGTCTCTTCGCAACAATTCTTTCCCAGCAATCAAGGAAAAACACAATCGATAGAATTCTATCCTAGCCTTATTATAACACAAGCATTTAGTCATCCAAAATTCCGTAATCACCAAGCTTTCCATCCAATCAAATCCAAATCCATTCAAGACGCTGATTCACTGAAAAACAAACAAATGTTTCCGTGAGTCGCAGGTGTCATTCCGAAAGTATAAGGAAATTTCTACACGTAAACAGCTAAAATTAAATAAAAACGAAGCAAATTATTAGTCACTCAATCAATAAAATTAATAAGTCTACATACTGTAGTGCTAGTCACAGTATATTACAGCATTTACCGTGATGTACTCTGTACTCCAGCTGATCCTGGCATTCCGTCCGCACTGATCTCATTCCATCCAAAAATTTCCGCGAATCGCTCCGCATCTTCACTCTCTCGTTCGCCGACCAGTTGACCCACTCCATAACGGACAGGCCGCAGCCGATACTCCAGCGACGGAATCTGCCAGGCGCCGTCAGCGAAGAAGGGCCACATCTCCTGTTCCGGCATCTGCCATTTGGCCACCGTCCCGGGCGTCACGTCTTCGGGATGGGCACCAAACCACCTGGCTGCGTTGATTTTATCGTCATCGTCCCAGTCCTTCCATGTACCTCGAGGACGTCGGAGCAGCACGACATCCTCGCCAACTTGAAACTGCCATGATGAAACCCGTTCAGTCTGTGCATTCAAATCGAGATGCCAGTCAATCTCCACCATAGCGAAATCGCGTTGTGTAAAGCAGATTTCCGCTTCCTTGGAAGGCAAACTGATAGCACCCTTACTGGCCACACGCTGCTCCACGGGTAGATCAATCACGGGATCGGCACCAAACCAGCGTGGCGCATGGATCTGCGCGTTATCGGCCTTCCGCGCACCTCGAGGACGCTGAATAAGCAAAGATTTCCGGGAAATCTCAGTATGGCGGTTCTTCCGTTCAGGCTGAGCTTCAGTAATACCGGAATGATCGTTGTCCATGGGAGCGACACTGTCTCTGCTTACGCCGCCGATACTACCAGCAACTGAAGTTTTGTCGCCATATATATCAATACTGGAATATTCTGGAATTCCAGGGAGGCGGTAAAGGCGGTTACGGAATACGAGATCTCTGTTTCGAGCCAACTCTTGTAATGCTTTTCGCAATCCCATCTTCAAGTCCTCCGGTGTGAGGCCGATTCTAAAATCACAAAACGCATGAAAAAGTATACTATGTATTCCGGTATCAAATCCCAAAAATCCAAATGTCATAAGCGTGGATTTTGATACGATATTGCTA
This sequence comes from Paramacrobiotus richtersi, assembly GCA_034698045.1. Classification (NCBI taxonomy): domain Eukaryota; kingdom Metazoa; phylum Tardigrada; class Eutardigrada; order Parachela; family Macrobiotidae; genus Paramacrobiotus; species Paramacrobiotus richtersi. Next base: position 13,778 of record JAQGAU010001663.1, on the reverse strand, counting down.
CCACACATTGGAAGTACATGTACAACAAATTTTTTGATGTTTTTGCGAGATGTTCAAAAAGCTCAGTACTATCACTTCATTGCACTAGGCGTTTAGGCTGCTTACGTATAGGTGCGGCTAATAAAATCGCACACTTCGTCGCCGCTGACTCCGGGATACTCCAAATCCTGACACGCTGTGAGTTCTTTCACTGCAGTTTCAACCGCTTCTTTGATATTTTCGCATGTTGCAATCGGAAATGACCGTTGCGTTTTATACTTGTCGCAATCGAAAAGGGTTGCCATATGATAATCAGACGCATGGGCAGTCCGATCCGGGAGTTGGAGAAAATATCCAGCTGCCACACACCGATCCAGATTCTTCTTGAAATTGTCATGATCATAATCGTAGTACAGATCATCCCGCAACTCCTGTATAACTCGCAGTACAATGGGAATCTGTTTCACGCTCTTCAAGTCGAAAATGGCCTCCTGGATACGCTGGATGAACAGTTTAGTCTTACTGTCAATTTCCACATCTCCCACACGAATCTTCGAATTGCCAACCCTGGGCTACAACGCAAAGCGATATTTCCGGCACTGTCTCACTTTGTGTAAATCACACCGATGGATTCTCGTACGTACTCTTTTGGTACACTATCTAGCTTACCTCCCTGACAGGAATGTGTACATTCGGTTCAAAGCCCGAACGTTCACTGGATGTGCTCTTGTTAGTTGCGATTTTCTTCTTGCGCGACGATTCATCTTCCGAAGCCTCGATTTCGGAAAACATGGGAAGTGATAAAGGAAGAGACGCGCGATTCTCTCGTTGTGGATAGCGTCGTTTTGGTCTACAACGATAACAGGGCTGTTGATAGTGACTTCGGTTCAGCATCTGAAGCCCCGTAGTTTAAACCAATACTATTTCCCGAAAAAGGTACATTATCGTGTCCGATTCGGCAACTGTCAACGGCGGAACCTACTCGGTTTCAGTTTCTTCCATAGAACCTCCGTCTCTAGATCCACAACTTCGGAGACAGTTTTCTTCCACACGTTGCCGGACACCAACCTTTTCCGCCTCACGCAGCAGTGACAAATCATGCTTTGTCCTTTCCGGTTTCCGCTTACGCTCACCCGGACAACGCAAACCAGGAGTGCGGAAACTAAACCCAGAAGACCCGATGTCAAAATAACGATTCTTTAGTGGAGAAATTGAAGATGCACGCGAATGGTCAATGGTGCTCAAGTTCCCAGGAGGTAGCAGTCTCACCGTAGCGGCTTTCGCTTTTCTCTGCGAGAATGCCGTATGGTCAATGTACGTTCAGACCTGTAATACAAGAGTATCAACGCGGCGACACACCGTTGCAAACTGTACCCAGGCAGGCAAGTAAAAAATCACGGAAAATTTGAAACAAGCTTCTAGTAATGATAAATGTACAACGTATGCTCATTTCCATCCCTGCGATAGAAGTACCAATGTGACAGAAATTCGTGTTGATATAGCCCATATTGTCGATTCCTGCTGAATTTTCGGAAAAGCTTCATGATGCAGATGCGCAAAAATTAAGACCTGAGGATAGTTAGTGTGGAGCACTAGACCTGTAAGTCTGTAAACTGCAGCTCGAATACTGCTGCTTTACTGGTACTTTCAATACAGAATAAAAGAACTTACTCTGCATCGTCATTTCGCCCGCGCGATTCACTGATCGAAGCTTCGGCTGCGTGGACTCCTCCTTCACCGTTTTTCTGTCTGATTTTATCCGTCCGAGAGGGGTTCTCCTTCTCTCTGCCATACGGACAGGTATTCGGCGTGATTTGTAAATCTGGCACTGGTCGCATTTTTAAGCCTTTGAGGTACGAACCGTGACGCTCGCGGGAAACAATGTCTTCCATTTCTTTGATGTGATCACCATGGGTCTCGGGAAAAGCTCGACGAACAGCCGGGACGAAACACTTTGAAAAGTTTATGTCGACCCACTCGGGTAGTTCCGGAAAATCTCCATCTGCGTGCAGTTGATCGAAGACTATAATTCTTGCGAGTTTGTTATCTGCACAGTGGTGATGCATGGCACTGGACGGCTGGTGATGCATAAAACGCTGGACGATAATCTCCGTTATTAAAGCGGTGATTTCTTCCTTTCGAGCAGGAGATATCACAGGTTTGTAGACCATGGCTACGGGAAGATTGTACAACGATTCCCAAAAGGAACTAAGTCCGTTCAGTGGCGTTCACAAAATGAACACTACCGAAGAAAAAAAGGCAGGCACGCGATCTGGCAGAAGTTGCAGAGCAGTGAGAACACTATCTCGCTCAATGAAGTACTTTAACGCGCCCGAAGAGGTTGCCATATCCGCCATTATGTTACGAGCGCATTGCAAGTGCGATTTGTCACAACGATCTCATACGCGTTCCAGATAAAAATCTTCGATCCGCTGATATTTATCAACTTGGCTTTAACGTAAAAATTGCCTCGAACTGTATTGTGAAACTTAATAAGTGTAACGGGAGCAGTTGTGCCCAATTTAGATCTCCGAGCACTTCCGGTTCATTATTTCCTTGTCATGCAGTATGGTCATGATTCATCAAACAAAAGTCTATCTACAAGTTCTTTATATAATTCATATATTGATGTCGTCCTTGTTGGCTTACATTTCTAATTCGGTAGAGAAGTATGCGTTTTTTATGAGAGTACAATGTCATGGTTTGTGACTGACGCCAATGAATAAAAAAACCTGAATAGTGGAAGGCTGTGCTATGCAGTTAATCGCTTTTTCATCGGTATAAATAGCTGCCAAAAAATGTGTGCATGTTTATTTGTAGAAATGATAAGGTTGTTAGGAACTGACGATCAACTGACAACGAACAATGGACAACAAAATAATAAAATTAAAAGTTATCAGCTGCGGTACATTATCTGTACGAACGTCGTACGAACATGTTAAATACAGTAATCAATTAATTTAATAAAATAGACTAGAATTCGCAAAGAAAAATGATACGTCTGAATGTAAACTCCAGTGATAACACCCAGCTATTACAAGGATTCAAAAGTATGTTCCTTTTTTTATTTTATCTTATCTTATATTATATCTTATTTTTACATTTTTTCAATTCATTTTATTTTATTTAAAATTTTATTTATTTTATTAATTACATTTTAGCGCCTCACAGTGTTGTTCAGTATTTTAATTATAATTTCATTATTCACATTTTATCGCCTCACAGTATAGTAGATGAGAAAATAAATCATGAACAAGGTGGCTGACGATGATTCTGATAAAGCATACAAGGTACTCTGTTTTAAATGCTTATCGAGTACAAAGGTCGCTTCCACATTCACTACCGGCAGAGTTCTGTCCAGCATGATCGTGAAAATAATTCACGATATACAGAGTAAACGTTCTTCAGCATTTCACTGATTCCAGGCACAATTTGTTTCGGTACTGGTAGTTTCCTTTTTGCGGTGCGGGATGACATTTGGTTCATCGTTCGTCAGCTGGTAATAGCGACGGTAAGTCGCTAACGCTGTTCCTTAGGTTAGAGCCATAGCGGCAAATATGCATGATTTATGATGCAGCATTTGTAACGCAACATTTGCATCATTTGTACAGTTTATGTTTAAAAGGTGATTTTTTGATCCAGAAATACTGCGTTGCGCAGTTTTGTGCATGTATCACTGCTCATGCGCATGGTTGTAAATACTTGTTGTTACTTTATACCAAAAGTAATAGAACAATCACATTCAGTTAACATTAACCATGAAAAAATTCGCATGGCTTGTGCCTTGTAAAGAGATACCCAGTTTTACTGCACCTCGGTATAGAAGTACATTCTGTAGGAGGTGCAAGAAATCGCATCCTCTTAACATAAATGATAGATAATCGCTGTCAACATAGAGTTTGCGCTCATAAAATGCATTGTTCTGCGGCTTATATTTATGTACATGCTTTATTCTTGCTCTCGTGATGTTAAACTCCTTCTGTAAACTCGCGGTTCGATAACACTAATTTCTTATTCAATAACAATCGCGGATCTGCCAACATGCACAAGCATTCTAAAAAAAGATATACCTGCTGTACTGTAAATAATCAAACTGTGCACTGCAGACTGAGGAAAAATATAACATCATGGTTATTGTCAACAACTCAACGATACAATAAAACCGATCAAGAAACATTTAGGGGAATTAACTAGGACCTTCGTAACAATTTATTCTCGGGAATCGAGGAAAAAACAATTTGTCCATCCTAGCCTTATCTTGAAACATCCATTCAGTCATCCAAAACTGCGTAATCATCAAGATTCCAAATCGTGTTCACACAGATTCACTGCAACATGAAAGAATATTATACAGATGTTTCCGTAAACCGCAGGTGGCAATCCGAATGTATAAAGAAATGTGTTCAGCTAAACAGCTCAGAGTAAATAAAAAAAACAAATAATAAGTCGCTCAACAAATATTTAAGTTTACATACTGCAAATCAAAATTTAATTAACAAGAAAGCAGAAGTACATCATTTACCGTGACGTACTCTGCACTCCAGCTTATCCCGGCCTTCCTTCCGCACTGATCGCATCCCATTCAAAAACTTCCGCGAATCGTTGCGCCTCTTCACTCTCTTGTTCGGCGACCTCTTGACCACCTCCATTACGGACAGGCCGCAGCCGATACTCCAGTGACGGAATCTGCCAGGCGCCCTCAGCGAAGAAGGGCCATATCTCCTGTTCCGGCATCTGCAACTTGGTCATTGTCTCGGGCGTCTTGTCTTCCGGATTGGCACCAAACCACTTGGCTGCGTTGATTTTGTCGTTATCGTCCCAGTCGTTCCACGTACCCTGAGGACGTCGGAGAAACATGACATCCATGCCAGCGCGAAACTGGGATGACGAAAACCGTTCAGTCTGCGCATTCAAATCGAGATGACCATCAATCTCCATCATAGCGAAATCGCGTTGTGTAAAGCTGATTTTCTTTTCCTGAGCAGGCAAAGTGATAGCACTCTTACTGGCCACACGCTGTCCCACAGGGAGATCAATAACGGGATCGGCCCCAACCCAGCTGACCGCGTCTATTTCTGCATCATGGTCGTACTCCTTCCATGCACCTCGAGGACGCTGAATGGACGATGATTTCCGAAACATTTCACCACGAATCTTCTTTCGTTTTGGCTGAGTTTCAGTAATACTGGAATGATCTTTTTCCGTGCCACCGACGTCTCTTCTTACAACGCCGATACTGCTAGTATCGGAAAGTTTGGGATGTTTCGTGAATTCCTCGCCGTTCTATGTTAACTAAAACTATGTTAATATGGGACGTCCACAGCTAGAAAAAGTAAACACGAGTTCCCACGAACAGGCACACTACAACAAACTGTTTCCACATGTCAAGATCGTTGTTGGTTTTCTTGCTACCACGCAGATGCAAGAAGTACAGCGCGACCGTAAATCTTACGTTATAATATCCTTTCCGCTGTATTACCGTCACTGCTAGAATTCGAATCACATGTATACCATATCGCGGTGCACAAATACCTGAGTTTCCGGGATGCGACAACGGCGGTTAATATCTCCGTTTCGAGCCAACTCTTGTAATGTTTGCCGCACTCGCATCTTCAAGTCCTCTGGTGTTAGGCTAATTCTGAAATCACAAAACTCATGAATATTCTGATGAAACATTGTAGTACTCCACTATTCCGGTTTTAAAATGCTGAAAGTCTACATGGCCCAAGTCGCAGATGTAGAGCAAGATTTTTGCGAATGCCACTTCGGTAAAGAGCAAGGCTGTTTCAAAACTTGTGTTTTCTCTGCTTACGTATGGGTCTGGCTGATAAAATTGTACACATCGTCCAGGCTGACTCCTGGATAATCCGAATCTCGAAACTCTTTGAGCTCATTCACAGCCGTTCTAACAGCTTCTACGACATTTTCCCTTGTTGCAACCGGAAATGACCGTTGTGATTTATACTTGTCGCAATCGAAAAGGGTTGCCCACTGTTCGTCAGACGCATGGGTAGTCCGATCCGGGAGCTGGAAAAAATATCCAGCTGCCACACACCAATCCAGATTCTTCTTAAAACTGTCGTGATCATGAACGTAATTCACATCATTCCGCAACTCCTGAACAACTCGCAACACAATGGGAATATGTTTCTTGCTTCTCAGATTAAGAATGGCCTGCTGGATACGCAGTATGAACAGCTCGACGTTAGTCTCACTGTCAGCTTCCATATCTCTAACACGAATCTTCGATTTACGAGACGTATGCTATAACACAAGCGGGTATAATAATATCCACAACAGTTCCAGCAACTTTCCAGATTTCCGATGGAGCCTGAGTGATGTCCAATTTGTTACTCGGAATCCAGAACTGCACGCGCGTTGGCATACATACGGCATTTGACTCTAGCAGCGGAATGCTGTGCGACATAAAATTCAAATTCAGCTTCTAAAATCGCTATGGCATTACAGCATGTACTGGCAGCTGATTATGCAGTCCTCTTGTTCGCAGTGATGCCCATTGTGACCTTACTTAACCGGCTGCATTCTTTCGCTTTACAAATAACGGTTTCCTGAGAGAAAAGCATGTAAAGCGGATCTCCAGAACCTTTTGAAATGAACGCAATAATTCCAACCCAGTAGTCTGGTTAATTGTAAGCCGAAACATACCAGTGGTTCGTGTTTGATCGTTACTTCCAGAATACAGATATCCATCCTCATTTTACTAATATTGCTATTAAATTATATAAGTTCGAAGCGGCCCATACAGCACAGGGATAGAATATGACAAGCAGCGTGTCACACGTATACGTAATAGGACGATGTTCCCGAATAAAAATATGGTAGGACGCTTGGGCATGCGGTGAGTCCAACACAGTAAAACATACTTATTATTGTATTAAAGTAACACTGGTAAGTAAAAGAGATTTAAATTTTACTTGACGAAAACTGACGAAACCCTATATCTGTATTTTTGCTTAAGCAACAGTAAGAACGCGTAGAATTCAGCGTACCGTATTAACGTACCGTAAGAACCAGAAAACACTACCCAGCAGTTTTTACGAAAAGCGGCATTGACCGGCCACGGTCAGCACGCAGATAAAGATCTTCAATACGCCTGTGTCAGTAGAGATGGCAACGGTGTTACCGGTGCGTGTCGGTGCGGTGCGCAGTGCGGTTCGCTTCGCGAACCGCACCGTTCCGACCGGTTTCGCTTAAACACCGGTGCCTCCGGTGCGGTGTGGGCGCATTACCAGTGCGGTGCGGTGCACCGTCGGTGCACCGAAAAAACTGCGACTACGGAAAAAATGAGCCATAGTTCGTTGCTGCTTCTGGCAAATCCATGAAATACGGTGAAATACCAAGAATTTAGAAACATCGAAGCACGAACACTGGTTTCTCCAGGACGACTGTATGTGCGGGTGATAAAGTCAACAACTTTTGAGATTTCACGCTCTGGAAATACTGATGAATACTGGCTAAATATGCTGCAAATGCGAGTACTGAAGCGGTCGCCAGAAACCGACTGCACCGACGGTGCACCGCGGTTTATACGGTTCGGTGCGCTGTGGGAACCGGTGCGAACGGTGCGGTGCACTATTTCATACCGTTACCACACCGCACCGAACCGCACCGGCTAAACCGCGGTGCACCGTCGGTGCGGTGCGATTTTGCCATCTCTAGCAGTCACACATATGCAGCTTCATTACTGTCAGTACAAAGGAGATGAACGCGTTTCAGACATACATATTCATGATAATAAATTATTATTATCCAAAAGAGCGACTGTAGTAAAAACTTAATTTTGCCGGCATTGCCGGTTAACTGACTGCCTATGGCTGACTTATCCCCGAGTTAACCAATGATACGCTCGCGATCGTTGAATGTCCGATGTCCTGTAGACCTGTCAGATAATTGCTAATGCTGTACTTGGCTGCTAGCCAATAAACCACTGCTAGCCTATAATCCGAAAATAAGTTACTTAGCAGTTCGGCATTCGGTTGCAATTGCATATCAGCGGATCAGTTCTAAGTCTACTACACATAATATGGAGAACACACAGTACCGAGTCTACCGACTCACTCCATATCGGTTTATATAAGAAACTGTCGCAAACTTTGTTATAAGACACAATGAAGCGTATAAATAAACGCGTAATAAACCGTAACAATCAGCACAAAAAGTCTCTAGCACCAGCGTTATATACTGATCAGCACGGAATTGTCAAATTTCTGTAGCTTTGCGTGATCTAGGGAAACACGGGAAGCAGCAACACCAAGATTTGTTCTTATCATCGAGCTGATCAAAGTTGGCATTTTTCTCCACAGCCGGATGTTGATGTGAGCTCTTTCTGCGCCGCATAACGGCGATCACCATGCTGACGCTGCGTGCAGACTGGGCCAGGGGAACATGTGACGCAGAGTGATCAGGGTGTTCGCTATTGTTCCTTCTTCTCCGTCGTCGCAAAAGAAAATACATAACGGTGGATTGGTCGCGCTGGTATCAATACCGCACAGGTTGACGCGATCATCCGTAAGCCAAACAACAACCGATAGGTCAAGATGAATAATTATAATCGTATAACGTAATCGCAATTAATTTTCGCAGTTTGTCGACTAGCAGAGCTTGATTGGATCAATTATCGCAGATAACGCTATAATAAAAATCATCTTGTATCCTCTTCAACCGCATTCCGCAGCTCTGAAAGTATACAATGAAGTCCAAGCGCACGGTTCAGTAGTCTTCAGATTGTGAGTATTTAGATTTGTCACAAGAATCTGATTTGAAATTATATGATACATCGATAATCAGTATTTAAGACCCCAGTTTATCTGTTGGTCCACATTTATAGTGCCAACTGGCAAGTGCATCCAACATTGTACTAATTCAATATGCACTGGACTGGATTTTACGTGCTGTACCGGTTCAATCTAGAAAGAACTATATATCGGAAGGAGGTTTCAACATCAACTGCTAACAAATTTGTTCTTTGCAGAGTATCAGATACGAAATTTAGGTATTAAATCTATTGATGTTTGGAAACGCATCCCGCGATGCTCACATTCAATGACCTAATTTACCTAATTTTTAATAAAAAATTCACAAAAAGCTGGACTAGTGTGGCTTACCATGATTATTGTAAAACCAACAAGATACCAAAATCCATTTTTGAAATCGATAAACATAAGCAGGATGAATTTTGTGCTGAATCAAGAGCCTCAAAGATCTGTTATCACTGCGTAACGATGGATAAAATTGAATGATCGTACGAGTAAAAAATGGTCAGGCCATTTTGTAACACAACCATCGCTTATGTTGATGGTTTATGGGATAACATATCAAGCCAAACTGAAATGCCGAGCGGCGCGCTGAATCTCGTGACTGTCTGCGACGGCGAGCGCACCGATGCGCATGAGAAATTTGAGTGACGAGTGACGAGGAATACGAGCAAGGCTCGGCAACTTTATACAGGATTATCCTCTTACCAACTTTACTGGGTATCGACCGGGTGTTTTGACATTACACTGCTGTAGATCACTCAGCTGCAGTACTTCTCGTCTGACGATCATTCTTCGGTTCTGCACCAAGCCCAAGAGATTAGTCTGGACTATTTCATCCACCTCATTAGTAAAAACATCAACTTAACTCGATTTCGTGTCAGCTGAGTTTCAAGATGCGGTACTTCGAGATAAGTGTACATGGCTGGCAGACATTTGTTAGTGGATATTGTGAGCTAATGAGTCAACGATCATAAACTGAACAAACTCACCCGTCAATTGAATCTAAGTACTTAATGCAGATCCTCAAACATCTGGTCGTCTTACTAATCGACCCTGGTTACTGGAAACAAAGCGTTCGAAAAAGTATATTGTCGTTTAACATGGGAATGCATCGTTTGCGCTGTCGTGAACCGGTATCTCCCATATATCCATTCATAAATCGGTACTGCAGATCAGAAATATTGTCATGACGCAAACAGTTCTGACCCCAAAGAACCTACTGCCAGTGAAAGAAGTGTATATGTATGGTATGCAAGGGTGTGGTATGTATGGTATGGTACGTATGTATGTATGAACGAAGTGCATAATGCATGGTCTTTCCATGCACTGGTGCGCGTAACGTTCGGTAACTGCACAACAGCGAAGGAAAAGGTTATAATATACACATTCCCTTCTCAAGTAATTCAGCGTCTCATTCAAACGTTTGAAACTCTCACCATAAATGCGCATACAGTACCTTTGGTGAGCGTTCTGAACAGCTGTCGGCTCTAGGCTTCGTTTCTGAAAGTTTAAAACGAATTTCAAATAATTATGTGAATATTTAAGAAATTCACCATTTGAGAAATCTTGCAGTTATAACAGGTGACACGGCGACTTGCTCTGTGCAGTCTACAGCTGTTGGTAACAAATTGTGATGGTACCGTGCGGAACGTGCTTACGTGGAGTACACTCAAACCTATGGTAGATGGTTAGGAGCGGTCTCTCCTGCGCGATCCTGAAATCTGGAGAACGTTACCCATGTCGAGTAAACAGTGCGGTTTTTTTTCTCTATGTGGGTTTTTACACAGGTGTTCCTAATTTGTAAGTTTTGTTTGGAGTGAGTGGACCGGCATTGTTGAAGCGTGCGCCTGTAACTGAAATGTACAGTTGGTCAGCTGCTCCTGGAAGAATCTATTGGGGATCGTTTCTTCTACCGAATTGAATCCATCAGCTATATGACGGACCGCAAAATAAAGCATAACCTTGGCGTTGACCATATTTCTGGTGTTCTTTTGCAAGAAACGGCACTCACTCACCGAATCCGAGCGGTCTGCGAGGCAAATTAGAACTTAGAAAATCCGCTAAAAATTTAGTTTCAAGATCTCGCGCTCGTTTTGGCTCTGAATTCCTCGAACAAGATGAAGGTCTCAAATCAAGCAAAAATACGTCATTGAAAAACATTCAGGAAGTAAGTTATTCTTCCGGCCGCAAAGACCGCCTTTTCCGGAAGTGATGCATAATTTTACAACTGTCTCAATATGAAGCTTTGCCAAGCTTATTCAGGAACATTCTACAGTGCAGAAATGATTTCTTTACAACATGGCACTGAGTGCGCAGTGAAAAAAAAATTCCCTCAAAGAATAATCGTATAAAAACTGGCGAACATTTCTTGAGCGTGTTTTGGCAGTAAAGCTGTCCTGTCGACGCACTTCTGCCTCATGCACGGCCTGCCCATTTCTTGCGCTGCATTTACGGAATCATGATGTCAATATTTCAGTACCGTACACAGATTACATTAAACTACTTGGTTCTGTTTGCCTTTGTCCGTCCATGTTTTATCGTCTAAACCAGCACTGGATATGTCACACAAAATGTGCTTTCGGAGGTCGACCTCAGGTTAAGAACATAGAAGCAAGAAACGTTTTGTAACAAAGGGAGGAACTGATCAAATGAGATGAGCCAGTAGGAACCGCAGGAGAATATACGAATACGGAGTTTGTAAGGGATGCTTTATTATCTATTGCGGACCCTGGATCAAGCTGGTTCCAAAAACGTGATTTGGTTGGGATCCTGACAATGATGTAGTGCAAGGACCCGTATTTGCAACAACGTTTTCAGGCCCAGAAGTGAGTCGTTCAGCTCAGCGCAGAACGTGCATTTTCTTCGCATGTAGACAGTATACTGTTGAAAAAGTATCGTCAATGGGTCGACCCAGTATAAACCTGACTCCTCTGGAATGTAAAAGTTATTTATTTGAATATTAAGATAAAACCAGACAATTCTGTGCGTTGGTTTAGTTTTTTCCGTGCGTTAGTTATTTTATTACGGATTTTTTGTGGAGCGTTGCATAAATATGGCGCAACGTCTTACTTGCCCAGTCTGGTCTCGATTTTAATGTTAGCCACATTTGATTGGCTGGCCTCGAAGGCTCACTGGGAAATGACACGTAATTAAAGTACGTGATTTGGTGAGTGTTAAAAACATGAAGCAATTCCAGAAAAAATAATCCTCGAATTATAATTATCAAAACTTTAAGTACCACGAGAAAAAGCAAGCATGTAAACATCATGCAGGAGAAACAAATTTCTTATATAAAATAATACAAGATATAGGTGTACTTAGGTGCCGCCGCCTTATCGTAAGATCCCAGTAGCGGTTGCTGCAAATAGCCAGGAGGTATCGAGGCATTTCCCGTACGCGGAACGACTCTCCCTCGTTCCATGTTGACAGCAGCGGCCGCATTCTGTGGACTGATCCCCGAAGCTATGGCCGTAATGACCAGCTCGGCGACGGTGACCAGCAGAACAAACACAAGAGTGCTGGAACAGTGGCGCAAAGTGGTACTTCCATCTGTGACATAAGTTGATTATAGCTGTTATTTCGCCCTTACTTGGATACCCCCCTTGGTGAGCGCTCACGTTATGCTTTACAATACTGCGAAAATTCTAATTGGTGAGTTATCCAGATAAGGGCCAGTAGCGTGCACTTATCCAGTTATGGCACAGATCGAAATATAGCCATATTTGCTTTGCTTGTCTCTGTTTCCCAGTCGGCCGATAGACCAACTGTTTTCAGAGCCTGATATGCCACTTGCGGATCACTCCACAGAAAGATCAGGAGAAGTATGTATACCAGTACATATGAACCGTAGATGATACTCAGTATGATGTTGAGGGCAGCGAGTCCGCGGAACGAGTTGGAATCGCCGGTTTTCCGGCGGGCCTTTTGGGCAAGGGATGTCCACAGCTGCCGGTCACCAAGAGAAGGATACCGACTGCCAGTTCCGTCAGGCCGAGAGCCATATGGAGAGGGGAAAACAGGTACCCTACGGAAAAAATGAATACTTCACGGAAAAAGTCTTTTCTGCCACTCCTACTTTAGGCACAAGCATTTCTGCCACTGCTGTATGCAAGAACCGCATATGTGGTTAGCACTGATGCATAAATGCTAACTATCTAGATACTACGGAATAGAGTTAGTAGCGTTTTTGTGTTATTATCACCCTTGATACACCATTCCCCCAAATGGTGTAAGAAATACTTACCGAAAAGAAAGCGTCCTCAAGTACCCAAAACATTTAAACGACATATAGCCAAGGAAACTTCTGTAATTGAAAGGCCCAACAGTGTACAAGCTCGTTTCTCTTAGCACTGGATCTTGAGGTTTCATACTGCGGCTGTAAAGCTGCTGACTTGTGTGTGATCGTTGTGCAGGCATAGGAAATTACGTGCAGTCCAACAGATCAAAACAATTTGACCACTAACGGCGAATAAGCGGCGTTCACAGAAGACTTTGGTGTAAAAGCTATAGGACGCTAATCCAGGAAAAAAGAACCTTTATCGTTTTAATTTACGACTATGAGCGCATGCATTATACTGCAGTGTGCAGAATGTACATGTGAGCGATCAGACGTAGTTTTCTAGCTGGGCTGTCGATCGGTATGGTTGGGTTCGATAGGGTGGATATTGAACTTCCAGTACCGGTCGATAATCAGTATCATTATTTTAGGCGTTATAATGCAAGTAATGCCAAGTATGTACAGGACCCACAGGATCCTTAATATGTAGACAGCTGTCCTTGCTTTTGACCAAATTGCAATAACCATTAAGCATGTTGACTATCTGAGTGCAAACCGGCATCACAGGCGAATAAATGCCCTGACTTCTTTTCGCCTGAGTCACAGCATTAATAGCGCGAGAGGATCCGAGCAACTGACCGACAAAGATTGCTGTCGGAGTTACAGTAAAGGTGGTATTGGAGCAGCTTCTTTCATGGCAGTTATCTCGTTTGCTAACTGACCAAACACAGAGGAAAAACAGAGCG
>JAQGAU010001662.1:0-18191 GCA_034698045.1 Paramacrobiotus richtersi | reverse complement strand
TTTTTTGCAGCTACATTGTCCCAGTTCCGGCTGTGTTAACCGATTTTCGGGACGAAGCACCAGGTAAAGAAAAGCGCGAATGTATCACGAAACTTACAAACCCGTCGACATTACAAGATGGGGAAAATCGAGCCAGATCTCAAAGAGGAATCTTCAGGACAAGATAAGATAAAGAACCGATACTGCCTACTGTACATATACGTTGCCGCATTGAAGATGTACTCGATCGTAATATACATCGTAAGATATAACGTACAACATCGTTTGTGCCGCGCGAAATGTACACCTTCTCGGTAAACAAGCTGGGACTATTTTTGATTTCTGAAGGAATCCCGCCACCGGATGATTTCGCCAAACGAATCTTTCCCAAGGCCATTTCTTTTGTAAAGCACCAGGGAGGTCATTTCATGGGTCTGGAGAAACCCAGGGAACTGGCTGAGGATATTTGGCTGTTGGTAACACATGTGGCGTCCACAAAACCCAGTTAGGATGATAAAGGTCAATGTCTCAGCATTTGTTGTTAAACGCTGAAAAAAACTGTGGTCTTCCTGATATTACTTACAGACGCATATTTCTGTTGTCCGGCTGATATGTATGATTTTTACATGGATTTCTAAGTCGTTCGTATGTGGCCGGAAGTTGTGTTTTTGCGACTGTCAATTTGGCAGAACGCAAATTAAATTTCAACGTGTACAGATAGATACCCGCTGTAGTAATAGAGGAAAATAAAATTTGGAAGATTTATTTGAGCATTTTCGAATTAATACCGGATTTTAATAAAAATTCCTACTGCTGATTACATTAAAGGACGTTTTTGCCATGCAGTACATGGACTTTTGGAAACAACCTTGTCCTTCAACCTTACTACACGATTGGAGCATGGTTACGTTATACGGGACCTGGAGTGCTAAAACCAGCATATTAAAATGTGGAATTCCATTATAAATAGACTGGAACTCTATCGTCTGTTAGGTAAACAGCAGTTGACAGCTAAGCGCGCGTGAATGTGGTAATTATCTAGTCGGCTTAAAATGTTGACATGTTGAATGTTAATGGGACATGGGCGCTGATATTTTAAGCTTATGCTCGACGCAAAGTTGCAATGATTCCAACAAAACTCGAATACGTTGAAGAGGATTTTTGATTTTGCATATTCTTGGTTAACGTTGCTAAATTATGGAAGGAAAACTACTAATATAATATTGGTAATCAGGGGGTCTTGCAGTCGGCGTTATATAGAGTTATACAGTACTAGTACTCTTTCAGTTATAAAAGTCGTTAAACAAAAATATTTTATGTATACGTTCCATGTGCCAAACTAGCAATAAACTGCTTATATTACAGTTCATATATGTATGCGGTGATCATGCACCCTTTTAAAGAAAACCGGAAAGTAATCAAAGAATAACTGTAAACTGTAAGATCTAGAGATAAAGATTAGGAAGACCTGGCCGCCTGGGGCAACACATTTGAAGAAGTAATAGAAACTAATAAATTATGATTATACGAGTATATACAAAAAAGGACAGAAATATATTTGAGTTAAAAACGTATTTTCTAAGTACGCAGCGGACGGTAGGAGAACTGTACGTATTCGATCGGAATCGAGCCAGCGGCTTCAGCCAAAATACTGGTTTTTCGCTAATTATTCCGTATAGCCAGAGAAAACACTCTATAAGTAGTTAATTATGACAGAAGTATAGATTCGATAAATATCGAGACCTGTCTATATCGCGCATGCAAGAAATAATGTACTGCAATCGAATGAAGTTATATATACAGCTGCATCACATGCAGCATCGGAAAATAGACTGCTGAAAACACGCAAATATTGTACGACTAAGATTCCCAAGCCTCATGCATTTGCCTATGCCGAACGGGTTGCCGGTGCATGATCAACATTGATTGTAAAAACATCAGGATCATGTTGTACAAACATGCGTTTTCGACTGGAATATTGACGTTTTAGGCGCATACCAAGACGACTGTTTCTAATACTTCTTTAAAAATGGGAATTATGTGGAAAGCCATAGCATGTTTTTTTGCAGTATCATCTGTGATTTTGGCTGTTATTTTGATTAATCCGGATGGTGTTTATGATTTGATTAATCCGCTCCCACCCGTCGAGAAAGCGTTTCCCTTCAAGCCGTCGTTCTGGAAGATCGCCGGCCGAAATGAGCCGCCTGATGAGGAAATTTATCCATTCAGAGTATCTATTCCGGACGAAGACATACAGGATCTCCACTGGCGACTGAATCACACGAAATTTGTTCCCCCATTGTCGGGAGCAAAGTTTACTTATGGATTTAATTCCGAACAACTTCGCAAAGTAGGTGAGACATACAGAATCTGCGAAATTGGTGTCAAAACTGGGATAAAGCAATTACGGCATATAAAAGATTAGTTTAAAATGAAATAAATGTTATCCCGTGCAGATGTTCAGGACAAAGCTATTCTTTTATAATAAACGGTGATAATATTGTGACCATTGTAATACGCTGCATAAATACTTTTATGAATTTTTTATGAATGAATATTCTATGAATCTGTGCGCACTTTGAAACGAAAATTATGAGGTGTTTGCTTAAAGTGTGGAAATACTTACTGAAGTACTTTTTGACCATTGTTAGAAACTAGGCATCACACCGGGCAATCTCAACGTACTCATATGATTAGCTAAGAAAGATTTATCGTTGAATGCCGTTTATTAAACATTTCTGTAGATTCAGTGCGTTTTGCGTAGTAGCGTATCGTAGTGCGTCGTAGTATAGTGGCTGTTGGATAAGGCCTTGATTAGTTGATTGTGAGTCTGTATTATAAATACATACACAGTATTGACGCCCAGAGAACGACATTTTTCATTTCTACGCTTTGCAATTGTTTGTACATTTTTGACTATTTTATCTGGTTTTAGAACGGGTTTTGCGATAGAAGGATAGTGCTTAAATAACAGTAATGTTTGAAACGACACCAGAATAACACGATTTCCCGCTTGCTGTTGATTCGGCGGTTTTTCCAGGTAGTGGATCACTGGATGACCACATATGACTGGCGGAAACAGGAAGCGACGCTGAATCAGTATCCGCATTACAAAACAAAAATCGAAGGACTAAATATCCACTATGTCCATGCAAAACCCAAAATATTGGACAAAGATACCGAAATCTACCCGATTATAATGCTACACGGCTGGCCCGAGACTTTTTTCGAGTTTTATAAGGTGTTTCCGGAACTCCTTAAACCCCGGAAACTGGCCAATGGCAAAACTGTAGTGTGCGAAGTGATTATACCTTCGTTGCCGGGATTTGGATTTTCCGATGCCGCTGAAATTCCAGGTTCTCTTTTTTCTAACCAGCCATATACACCCGTATGAATGGGCCGTATACGTATATCGTTCTAGTTACGATCGTCTTCGTGCTTTTCCTTTCGGTTTTGTTTTCGTTAAAGAACCTGTCAGGATAAAGGGAAAAAAGAAATGTCCAGAAAACCGTTCACTGTGCGCCGGTATTGAAAGTTCGTTTAACGTAAACTCGCTTTTTCTGCCTGCCAGCGATAGTCGGGTTAAAGTCACTGCACTACGATCGGCGCACATTATTTTTCAGTGTGTGATCATTGTCATTAAACATGCCTTTGACAGAGGATGTTAACCGGGATTTTGTTACGCGTTGATCTAATGCATTTCGTGTCAAACAGGATTAACCCTGGGAGATATTGCGAGGATCAATGCCAAACTGATGGAACGGATAGGGTTCAAAAAATATTTCGTACACGGCATCGACTGGGGTACCGCCATTGGTCGGTTCCAGGCCATTATGTATCCCGAAAAGTAGGCAAAATTCGTCCTTGTACTGAAGAATTCGGGTATTAAAAAAAGAATATTTTATGTCAAAATTCTGGTCATACAGAATTATCTAGCCTTCAGAAGCTCAGCCGGACCCATGTTTTAATCATCATATTAATGTATAAATCATATAATCATATATGCAATTATTAATTATGTAATCATCATATTAATCAATTTAAAACATACCGTTACAATACATATAAACAACAACGACTGATAACGGATTATGAATAATATTCAGAGCTTAATGTGCTGCAATTTTTCAGTGTTTTGGGCTTGAGTGTGACAATCTATCACCTACTACTCAATACGCCGTTTTTCGTGAAAAGTGCAGTGGGAATGGTCGCTCCATCGTTGGTGATTAGTCCCGGTGAAGAGCGGAAGCTGATATTCAAGCATTTCACGTGCTTGTTTGGTCATATGGGATTCGCTTATGTGCAGCAGACAAAGCCGGATTCCGTTAGTACGAAAAACTCTGATTTATAGTCCACAACAGACCTGAACCGGTGTACAAGTATCTGTTAGTAAAATTTAATATGCATATATCAAAAAATGTAAAATTATAGCTTTTATATGTATTCACATTTTTGATAATAAAAAAGTGCGGTTTGAAAATCCGTTCGTGATCGTTCGACATGCTGTAAGTGTGATTTCATACGGTTTCGCCTTCTCTGTACTTTTTGTACATTTCCCATCTCAAAAGATTTTTCCCCAGTGTACGGTGCCTGAATTTGCGCTTTGTAGGTGCTGCGATGTCAGACTCGCCGGCAGGTTTAGCTGCCTGGATTATGGACACACAGGCTGCACTGACCCGACCCTACGAAAACATTTACAAAGAAGACGGTGGACTAAACGAGTACTTTGATATGGATGACCTTTTGACCAATGTCATGCTGTACTGGTGGACGAATACGGTGGGCACTTCCGCGAGAATTTACAAGGAAAACTGTGGATATTATGGATGCGAACCGCACGAGCAAAGTCGCTTTCGGTAATTTATTGATACTGTATAGTTATTGTCATTTAAAAATAGAGTAGTCAGTTCTGTTTACCACAGCTTTAGTAACCATTGATTTGTTGTTTATACAGCTTTGAAGTTCCAGTTCCGGCGGTACTAAGCGATTTCCGGGATGAAGCACCAGGTAAAATCAAAGGAATATACGAGACTTTTCTGACACTGAGTGCTACGAAATCCGGTATCAACATGATATCTGGGCTTTCAGAAAAACATTAAGTGCAGGGTTATAGCAAACATTTTACAGCCAACATGTATGCACAGAATAAAAACCACACTTGGTAAAAATCTATGGCGCTCGGAGTAAACTAGAGTTAATTTTATTCAGGTCTGCAACCGCCGGATGAGTTTGTTAAACGCGTCTTTACGAAAGCTATTACCTTTACGAAACACACTGGTGGTCATTTTACGGCTATGGAGAAGCCCAAGGAACTGGCCGAGGATATCTGGCTATTGGTGACGCATGTAGCGTCCACGCTGCTCAATTAGGATGCCAAGCATCGGTGTTACAAATCTGCGGGATTATTTATTGTATGTCGCAAATAAAACGTCTGCCGTCGTCTATGGAGTGAAATTGTTAAAAAGTGATGTTTTATTGAATATTAGTATTAGATGTAGCTATGTAAGTAATTATGCAACTGTATTTTCCAAAATGTTAACATTTTGCTTTGTGCAATTTTTATCTTCGCGCGCTTTGTTCTCGTTAATTTGTTGTTGCCTTATGTGAAAGTTATTCATATACATGTTAAGAAGTACAATAAAAAGAAACAACATAAAATGAACGTTAGAGAAATAATGAACCTAAGAACATACTGGAAAAACACGTGAGAATACGCAGCGACGTACTGTAATGTAACTTACAATTAGAGTGAGCAGGATTTTTTGGCTGATCGCACGAAATATAATGCTGTACATGGGAAAGTATAAGAGCCAGCAAACTCTTATGATCAAATGATACCGAAACGGCGGTTATGATTTTCGACCTTGGTGGTAAAGAAATGCAATGGATTTATAGCAGTATTACGCGATGGAGCAATTTTTAACTAATTAACAAGAACAAAGGGTGAACGAGCAAAGTGATAAAAAGTGCTGACGTGGACATTACGATGGGCCAAGCGGAAAACGTTTTGGTACACTTACAGTAAGTCTATTGAATTAGAACTACTACAGCACAAAACGTCTTTTTCGTTTTCAAGAACTCACCTTAAAAGTGGATAGTGCATCCGAACGATCGTAATTCCCTTATAATTGATTCATTTTTACATTTATGCCCAACATGGCTTTACGAATTAAACATTATCTTTTTGCGGCCGTTTGCATACAACTGTGCAACAGAGGTAAGGTGTTTAGAATTAACCCCGGTCAGACAAAGCCGTATATACATATTTTACACTTATATACGTATTTTACACTGTTAGAAATAAACATATATGTAGCCTTTCCACTTCTTGCATGCAGGCGCGTGCTGGTGTGTTTTTTCTGTAACGAAACACAGAAATCTTGTTTCTGGTTGATTTTTTAGCTGTGATTGCTTATATGACTCCGGGAGTAATACCTACCATCGGAGCAGCATCCACGTCGACCACAAGATCTACTGAATGCCCATTCCTACCCTGCCCCCTTATTCGGGACCCAGCGACTTGTTGCAATATGTCTGATCGTTCTTCTTGCTTCTGGATACGGTGCTGCAACATGTTTGTGGATATTTGCAACACTACCGCTGCGCAAACAACGCGTGCGTTACCAACCCAAACGCCGAATTATTAAGAAACAGTTTTACGTATAAACGTGGTTGTTCCTTGTCGATCTTTAGGACCACAAGATACTAATTAATGATGTATAACTGCCGGTGCTTCGAACAACATAGAATATCACACTGTATACTGTATATTAACAAGCGTTACTGTGACCTTGGCACGGTATGAATGCGAAGTCGCAGCACACACTATTATGAAGTACAAGATCAAGTTCTCGGAACCCGTTGCATGACCCGCAACCTTGCAGTCTTAACGCCTCCCGCTACAGGATCGTTGGATCGTGGTCGTTAACGAACTATTAGAGTTTGCTTCTGCCTACCCCACCAAATATGTGGTAGGTTAGTAAAAATTAAGTAAATCTTCTTAGTTTCATTAACTGGCTCTATATAAACAGCGCATTATGGGGAGGTAATCAGCCGGTTGTAATCTTTCGATTTTCTTATGTGTTTAGCAATAGGTACAACAATCGGATACGAGTTAATGGAAGCCTACTCTTTCGGTAGCATAATACACACTGCCTCGAGTTCTAGGCGTAAAAAACCTACGCTGTATACGTAGTTTTCTAGCAGGCTGCAATATCTCTAGATTCATACATTTCTACGTCTCAGTTTCCACGGAATCGAACTCCTCTTTTATCCTTCAGTATAACAGAACCTGGTCAGTTCTGGTCTCAAGATACTTAGGCAGGGGTTTACAAATCGAAGAGTTTGTGTTAAAATTCGTGATCTAACATTTTTTATCGAATTTTCAAATTTTTGGTAACTGTGATCACAGGTGGCGTGTATGTGCTTATTCACATGTATATAAAAGAGTTGTGAAACCTAATGGACGTGTGGGTTGAAATCCACTTCCAGTGGAACTCAGTTTACACGGAAATGGAATTTTTAATGGAGAGACCGTTACAGAACCGTCAAAGATTTTCATACAAGTGCTAACAAGGACACTATGTGCATGGCACTGTTAGATAGCTGTTTTAGTAGTGAGGGCGACGTCTGTTTCGGGAATAGTTGTAAAAATCCTTAGCCAAATTTTCCAGATGATTCTGTCCAATAGTTTTTTATCACTGTATTTTATCACTATTGTTTATCAGACTTCTTAAATGCGGCAGAAACAGTGAAGTGAGAATTCAGCTAACTTCGTTTCCTACTTCGCATAATCTGTGCTGTGAAAAATGATCTGACAGTAAGCTATATCCCGACAATAGTGTATTTTTGCATCTATGTATTCTTTTTTCATGTTTGTGTTAGGCATTATTGTCTGTTACATAGTAGGTTGTTATCGTGAACAAACGTGCAGTCAAAAAGCAGAAAACAAAAAATATGCATGGATACGCTGCTGCTTGGTGGACACAGTTCAACAAAGATGAATGTGAAAACAAACTGTGTGCGCATCATCCGGCTGCGGCGTATTCACTAGAAAAAGTCTCGTATCAAACCGCTCCCTTTGAAGCTAGGCAGAAAAGAATACAGTGGATAAGGACGATTGTGAACCAAAACCGGCCTTCGAGCATTTCTCAAAATTTGAAATGGGCTTCACAATTTTCAACGTTTTAAAGTTTTAAAGTAAAGCTATTAAACTGGTTTGGGTTCACAATCGTCCTCGTGTACATCTACCTTTTCCAGGCAAATTTCAAAAGAATCGGTTCAAAGTTCAAAACGAGACTTTTGACACACGGGGTTGTGCTTAGATTTTCTCCGGTGGCTGCGCCTCAGACGGAAACTGCGCACACGAATCGTTTTCGCACTCGTGAATAGTGGTCAAGAAACTACAAAAGCTGTATTGGATCCTTTTTTTCAATTCAGACTACACGGACGAAAAATCCCCAGTGAGGCATCGAAACTAAAGGTCACTCGCCTTAAATTATGGATTATCCGCGAAAACATTCAGCGTTTTCATTTTTCAGTTTCCCACTTTTATGTTTATGAAACTGTTTTTATTGCAACAATGCAGCATCAACTCGCACATATTCGTAGGTTTTGCATACCACAGTAAGTAATGTGCAAGTACATGGATAAATGGGTGGAGCAAAACATATGAATTTGCTGGTACTAGCTGTGTTGATAATTATAAAAATGATCAACCCAATTAACCAAGTCGAGTAGCCTTTCCGAATCCTACGTCTATAATATCGTTCGAAGTAGCACGATCCAAAGAACTGCTTTCTAAGCATGTCTCATGTACATGTAAAAGTGCAATAAGATATTGCTGAAAAATTGGTACAATATGTATTGCTGAACATGTCAGGCAGACAGCACTACGTCCACATACACTAAGTTCCTTAGGGGATTTCAGAAACTTTAAAAGATTCCAAAACCTCAAAAATTTCGAACACAAATGGGTTGCGCGCCAGCGCAACCCGCGCTTGTACTATATAAATGTTTGGAGCAATACTTTTCGTAATATGTAGACTCCGAAACAGCCGAGGCCAGATGAATTCTCATTGAAATGCAACGAAAACTGGACAGAACTTCTTAGTAAAAAACCGGTATTTCTGTGTTATGTCAAAAATCAGTCGTTGACCATGCATTTGGTCTTGAATTGGAAGAATTAATTATGAAAAAGTTATAAGAGAAACACACAATCCAAATCCAGATACAGACTAAAATGTTAACATATCACAGTACATTGTGAGATATGTAACAATTAAACCAATCTTATTCAAAATGTACATTAATATGGTCGATATGTAAAAATTCATGCCAAAAAAACCGGACATTTTATGGGCGATTGGGTGCTGTTGTACAGTCCACCGATCCCGGACGGGAATGATACGGGAAGTTGAAAGAGCGACGTAGACACTTCATACGCTCAATGTACTGCACGTGCATGGCTTCGTTTTCCGAATCCGGCCAAAAGTGCTGCTCGATCCCCTTCTTGTCATAGTGCATCATCAAGGCTTTCATCTTCTTGTTGGTGTCCAGGCATACGCGGTGGTAACATCCCGACGGAATGATATAAATGTCTCCTGTAACGAAAACGACAAATGATGCATCAAAAAGACTTGATATGTGTGAGTTTTGCTTGGGCTGACCTTTGCTCAGAGGACGACGGATCCAGCGGTCGTTCAAGTCCTTAACGTCAAAAAACCCGCTGCCGCTGGTACAGACTCGCATTACTTCGCCAGGATGGTAGTGGTGAGCGAAAAATTTATCAGCCTACAAAACGAAAGCCAAGATTTTTGGCTATATTCTGATCGGTTTTTATAACGATTCAACAACCATAGCACCATATCTGTACTATGTTGACAGCTTGGACATTTAGCTTATTTATGTTTGCTCTGGTCCAGATACAAATGTGTGCGGAAAACAGCATATTTTCTTACCTTCTCATCCAACTTTTCTTCATTCTTTTCTTTGTCGATATCGGCTTCGACTTCCACAGAAATCGGCATGTTCCGAACGGCGCGTGCTCGTTTTTCGTATTCAGCCTTGTCATCCTTACTGCCCAAGTCGACCTATAATAGGCACGTGAAGATTTAGTATGTTATTAGTATACTTATGACTTAGCTATAGTTCAAGAAAACTCTATGCTCCAAAAGACAACGTAGCGTAGGAAGAATAAATCAAGGAGAAGTTCCGCTTCTTTTCGGAAAACGACGTAACACGGCATCCGACGGGTGATGAGCCTTGAGTATTACCCCTCTAGGTGGCAGTTACAGTGCACTTTTCAAGCCTGGCATTTTCCCTTATGCATTGTGCAATGTATGGATCAGCTGTTTCGCAATTGTCATTTGTATAAACCGCACACCATCTGTTATTGCAGCGATTAGATATCGCGCGAACAAGCAACTTAACGTAATTCAAATATGCAGATTGTTTACCCATGAAAGAATCGCTTCAGTTTCCAGATAGATCTGCTCGTCCGTCAGGTATTCGGGTGGATCGGTCTTGTTGTCTTCGTAACGATTCGTAATGGTATCGCGTAAATACCATCCATTTTTCGGGTTTGGCTTCCCATTGTGCGGGCAGATGCACTTTTCCCCACACTCCTTCTTGACACATTTCTCCACACTTTCTCCCATCGGATTGTACTCCATTCTTGATCCCTGCGAAACAAACCCAACTGCATTTAACAAAACTTAACGCAGGATCGACTTGCAATTATAAGACATCATGACTTTATTGTTAGATCAACCGAAGTCTTTCCATACCTTGTCTTCACACGTACGCAGAATGCAATAATATTGTGGTAAAAAGCTGCAAAACAAACCGATAAACGCGATTTGGAAAAGTCTATACAAACACTGCTTCGAAAATTTGTTGCTACTACTAGTGTTCCAGGCAAGAGCTTGTGTATTCAATCGATTGCAAAGCTATAACACGCGTACGAAACCGACACTGTTTGACTTTCCATTGGAATATTAATATACGGTACAGAAGTCTGTATATGCTGCACTTGTGCGGCAAGTTGATACAGAATACTGGCTTTACCGGCAAGTACAGTTGGTGGTGGAAAACCCCCAAACCGAAAGATGTTTGCTCAACTTTGCTCTGCGGTGTTTATTATTGTTTATATCCATTCGTTCATATTGTACTCATTATTCATTCGTTCTGCGGCCTTTATTTTTCATAAGGTCGGCATGGCTTGTTCTTACTCATTATCAGTCCGATGTAGTGAATGCACTTCTGACGGTAAAAAGTGTTTTGATTATTCTAGATTATTTGCGTTTGTACGATATAATATTTCCTCGAAAGGTATATTTCCCGTGTATCGTAACGAGTAACTACATGAGCAATAAATACTGTTTACTGCCGTCAATCAAAAGTTTAAACATGATTTGAGCTAGGAAATATTAAAACAACAAACAAGAATCAGTGACAGTCCGGTACGTGCGTTGTCTTACAATTGTTAGTACGCGTAGTACGTGACCGGTACAACAGGCCCCATTTACACTTAGGAGGCTCTCCAGGTACAATACTGATTGTGAGGTACATGTACTTTGACTTGTGAAGAGGAAATGCAAAACGTTGCGTATTTATTCAAGGGGCATACGAAGGCCAGCGTCATGTTAGGCGTTAAGGATACAAAGTTGCTGTCAACTGGAAGCGACAATTTAATTTTTTTCCTTCATAATACCGCATAAATCTGAATCAAAACTTTATAATTCTTACATCGGCTACAAAAGGTGTTTGTTTCAGTCATTGAAGGAACTAGAGAACCGCTTATGTCATATTGTATCAATTGCCAGTTATTTATATGGCATTTATTAATCGATTGATTAGCGCTGAACAGTCTGTAAGCATCGGCCACATCGCCGTTCTCCGCTGAAATTGCTTATGACATGTACAGCTTTTTATGTTTTCCGGTTTTTCTACTATATCCAAATTCAATAAAAATCTGCTAACGCATGGATTACTAACACTGTACACTGGACGAATGGATAATTGTATGGACAGATCGTTTATGAGATGAACGGAAAAGTAAAAAAAAAACCCCGCTACGCGGCTGCCGATTGAAAGTAACCCACCTTTAGGACTAGGCTGTTAATGAGAAAATCCAATAAATTGACATTTTCTGCCGTTCGCACATTATTTCATTCATACTCAAGTCTACCTTTTGTAGTGTACCGTTTGTTCAGAATCTGCTGATCCGTATTATAACGCGTCCTTATATGGAAAGCGACTATAAAACCGTGACCTTGTCAGAATATCCTTTTTTGCTCCAATCTACCTGTTAGCAAACGCCGGATGCATGAATTCATATACTAATTCACAGAACACCTAATACATGTACATGTTAATATGACAGAGATGATCAATCTAAATTAGCATTTATTCGCTTTCAAATAATGATTGATTATATCGATACATTGTACTGGATCGGTGTGTTCGCCTCAATGTGCAAGATCGTGCACTCTGCAAGCCGTAGCAGTAATGTGATTGTATGGTTGGTGGATCGCTATGAAAATTTAATTTGGTCAAGCACGGGATAACTCTATTAAACCATGTCCCAACGGCTAACTAAATTTGTCCTCGACGGCATGACGTGATACTCCTGGCGATGTAAAATGCGTAACTTTGCTCGGTATTGTATGGCGTTTGCACCGCTACATTATTCTGATCCACTGGAGCGAGTAATCGTCGATCATGTACCGCTTGACAGACCATAATGGCTAATCAAATTCCCGTTCATCCCTACAGTTTTTTTTCATGTTGTGATTCAAAATGTCTTCCGACGTCTCGCACCGCGCTAAACCGTTTATGACAAAGACACCGTAATTACATTACTACCGCAAGAATGTGGTTATCTTGTTATGAATACTGTCCCTGTCATTGTGACCATATACTTGGCGTTGTCACCCGTTGCTCATCCGCCTTAAATCCGGGACACTGTTCTTCCATTATACTTGTATTTATCGGGACAGCGTGGAAGAATCGGCTAACAGAGGAAGTGCACCATCAGTTGCCGTTGGACAACTGTCGCATTCGACATCATGGAGCCATTGGTCACTGCCTGTAAGGCCTTCGGTATATTGGCCATCAGTCTGATCGTCATGACTGGCCTGTGTCATTGTCGGCTACGGATCGTCTCGTTCAGCGCCCATGATGCCCTGGATGTGGGCACCGCAGCGGTTGTGCCAACCATCAAAGCCGGACTGAAGATTCTGGAAAATAGGTATCCTGTGCTGTATAAGGGTTATCAGTACATACCGCTGGATCTTAATCAGTCGGTGGTGTGCGAGAACCAGTCCAATAGCACGGACGACACGATGCCCTGGCTGGCACAGTTATACAGGAACTGGACGCTGGACAAAAATTCATCCGATCATTCCGATCCTACGATTATTTTATCAACAGGTACGAAAAACTACATTAAATATTCAATTCACAAGTTTTACCACCAGCTGAGCACGCATACAATATTAACGGGTTTCGCAGTTAGTTCGCTAATTTTGATTAGAAATTGCGATATCTGGACATTAAACGTGCATCATCAGCTTTTTATAGCTCATTTCTTTGCGGTATTTTGCAGCCTGTCCTGACAGCTTTACAAATTATGTTGGACATTTTGCCAGAGGTAAGACTCTTTATTACGTTTACCAGAAGGTTAATAACTGCTATCTTAATAATTGTTAATAATTATAATAATTGTTAAATTTCGAACCTGAACAGTTTCGCGATCGTGGCAATGCCGTTTTAAGGCGAAAAAACACCCAGTCGGTTACGTTTTGGATGGTTCCACCATACAATTTTTTTTCTTTAAATCTCAGATGTATACAGGTATTACATCAGGTACATATGATAGACAAGAGATTCCTCTACCCAGTGATCAGTTCATTGTTCACCCACAGCGTGCGCACTGTCCACAACATGTGTGTAACAAAGAGCAGGTAAATAAGAAGAAAAGTCAGTATAAATTCAGCCGTGCATCGAAAGTATGATTTGAAAACGCTATAAAATGCATAAAAAGATAAGAAAGATTATTACACAAACTTTTTGTACGCAAGCTTTTTTACAGTATGATATGCATGACTCACTGGTCAGCAGATGCGCATGTACCACAATAAAAAACGATCAGTACCCAATACAAAACGATACACTTTGTCAAGATTTGAGTTATCACCTTCTGTATTATGGAACAAATTCGACAGTTCGTTTATTTTCAGAAATGGATGTCCTGGCAGTTCCCTTGTAAGTAGACCAAAATTAATCACAGTTACTCGTACAAAACTGTCAGGCATTCCATGTTATTCGCACACAACAGTATCGATGCCGACTATAAATTCTACGGCCAGAGAGACGTGTATCCAACATTGGTGTCCTTCTCCATGGCGGACATTCAGGTGTACGGTCAAGCATTGGGGATGTTTTTGGGCACATGGAGATGGAAGTACATCGCAGTTATCAGAGATAAACTATCAAACTTGGGCGGTATCGGATATGGACAGCGTAATCACCAGCAATGCTATTCGGTCGAGATGACCATCAAACATTCGGGTGACGGTAATGCAGCACATGCACTACTACACAAGGAAATTGAAGCCGATTCTGCCAAAGGGAAAGGATGGGCAATCGAACCTCTGTTGCAGGCGTCAAACTTTAGCCGCGGTACTGATAATATTAGCTCGAAAAAGGCATCAATAGGGTTACCGTAATTTGTTGTATATGGAATCGGGACTACCAGAAATTGTGACTTTCCCGTACTGCTATGAAAACATGTATCGTCAGAAGATCTTTAACTGTAATCATTTGCAGTTATAATCGTATGCACCCTTGGACCTCAGCAAAAAGAACTGGCGGTCAGTTAACAAGTAAACCTTTTCATAAATCTCTAATGTTCGCGTAAATATGCGGGTTACACCAATAACATCAAATGTTAAAAGCTAAGAAGTTTAGATTTCCAGAACTTTCTACCAAAAAAACTGCTTTATACTGCTCACCAGATTGTGTAGGTGTAGATTTTGTGGATGTAAGCCGTAAATTGACGCGAATATAACATATGGAACGGTTTACTTTACGACTCATCGAAGCCAATAAACACTACCGTAAGATTATCATTTTGATGTCTATATTAACTGTAATTATAACTGTAGCAGTCGTTTCTTGCGCCAGCGGTGTTATGTTTAACTTTGCCAATAATAATATTATGCCAATGGTGAGGAATATATTCTGACGTCTAATTCGCGTGTTAAAGTGTGTTGAATCGCTACTATATACTTCCCCTGCCAGTCCTGACGAGCAGCAAAAATTCTGCATTACAGGCCACAGCATACGACTTGGGAATGGCCAGTGGCAACTTTGTACGTCAGTACTTACGGTCTGCTTCGTGCTCATATGTGTCACGTTTGTCCAAAATTTATGCTGCAAATTTGCAGATATTTATTCACCAGTATCTGATTGAGGTGCCATCCGAAGTCCCGTTGGAATACAATGCCAGCGATGCTAATAGTACGGTAGGTGTCGTAGCTAATGGATAACGAGGAGACTTTACTGAGTATACATATTTGACGATGAATTGATACAGAAAGTGAAAGCAGCGTTTGCAAACTACTTCCAACTGCGTCCTTACGCGATTAACTGGACCAAACTTGAGGGAGTTATAGCGGATGCTGAAAATATTCAGCGACAGAACTTTTCCTACGCGCCAGATATGGATTATTATTTCGGAATAGTACGTAACTATACCGGCTTTTTTACGCTTGCAAGATTTTGATCGATCCTCTAATCTACGAATCACCATATCAGTACTTGTACTGTGTAATTGCATTATGAAAAAACCAACGCTAAGGATAAAAAGAAAACATTAAACCGTCGGCGATGAAATTATAAGTGTGAAAGAAAAACACGCAACGTCAACCATCATAAGTGAGATGTCGCACGTGCCGTGTGATGTCCGCAGTTGGCTGTCGTGGAATGTTTATATAAACAAATGCATCGTTATGAAAAACTTACGCTTGACGCATATTATTATAGGGCGCCGAGATGATGATTTGCGCTTTCGAAGGACTCGACGCCATATCTCAGGTAGGGATCAGAACAAGTGATAACAAAAAAATAGCCTGCGCAGGCTATTGTTTTTTTAGTTGTGCATGCACAACTTATCTACACGTTGATATTGTACCCTTATCTGTTGCAGACGCTTAACGAAACATACGGAGTGCCTAATCCGCCTGAAAAGTTCAGCGGTGCCGAAACAGCTCGCAAGATGTATAACAGGACATTCCAATTGGCGGGCAGGTCCACAAAACTCAATGCCGTAGGAATGCGTGTGATCAATATGGAAATACAACAGTTTAACCCAACTGCCGAGAAGTTCCAGGTAGCGCTTCTAGTAAACTGAGCGAATACTGGAGCTATACTGATATGCATGCCTATAATTTCGTTTTCTGTACAGGTAGGGCGAAAAACCCACATTGCAGGTTCAAGAGTTTTGTGCTGCAAATGTACTTTTTAGACCGTAATGAAGTTGCGCTCGGATGACCTCCATGCTGGCTGGGTGGAAGTTCCTGACAATCCAGTCGTTTGGCACAACCCAACCCGATCGGTTCCCCCTGACCGGCCGTACTGCGGGCTTCGGGACGATGAATGCGACGTTACCACATACATAGCGATCGGGGTGGCGGTACCAGCATTACTTCTGGTCATTCTCGGCTCCACAATCGTGTTTATCATGTAAGACGCCCGACCGAAGCGAATTCAAAGCATTTCGAACATTCTTCATGATGGTGACCGTTTTTGTTCACAGTATACGACGACGTTCCCACGATATAGGGAAATGGATCATCGGTCCAGAAGTGTTGGGAAGCAGCGATGCCAAGTCGATAATAGTGCGGGATTCAAGTGTCGAGAAGTCGGTTATCAACCGGATAAAGAGAAAGATTGTCCATATTAACGGCGTTACCGCCATAACGTGTTCTCCACGGCTTCCCGTGGGAGTTACCGTCGGGCGGGTAAATTATGCACGGGTTATCGAGAGCAAAGCTTTCCAGCGGATTATCCGACAAGTAAGTTCACAAAGAGATTACATCTTTTGCTGAAACTGATTGCGTCAATTGAAGGCACCGTATGTACTGTAGTGTTTTTTTACTGTACGAATAAAATTTTTCTATTGGCATAGGTCACCCACATACATCATCCAAACATCAACAAGTTCTTGGGCATCATCCTAGCCAGTGTGCCTCCAGTCATTCTTCAAGAACATTGCGAACGGGGGTCACTGCTGGATCTTTTGGAACGCGGCAATGTCGACTGGGGATTGAAGACATCTTTGCTGTCCGACTTAGCTGAAGTACGCTTAATCCACGCTTACCTATATTTTAGCTGAGTTTTTCTAATGCGGAGCCTTTGTATAAGGGTCTTCATGTCATTCATACCTCGCCCTTAAAGTATCATGGAAGTCTCAAACCGACCAAATGCGTCCTTGACAAACGATTCTGCTTGAAGATCGACGATTTGGCTCATGAACGTATGATCGGCATGGCATACGGCATCAATCTGAAGCCATTCACGAGTCAGTGGTCTGCACCAGAAGTGCTACGGGGTGGTCAGCCAAGTCCACAAGCCGATGTTTACGCCTTTGCGTTGATTGCTTACCAAGTGGTCACTGATTGTGAACCCTTCAGCATGGCCACCAATCTTGATGGAGAAATACTTGGTGAGATTCCGACAATACTCTGTATGGCACTTTTACGTTCTAGTGTAGACGTGATTGTTTTACAGACGACCCAAAGGAATTGGTGAAAAACGGACAGACACGACCAATTTTTTACGCCGACCAAGAACAGAATGGTTTTATGAAAGTGAAGGAATTGATTATCAACGCATGGGCCGAAGATCCACGGGCTCGTCCCACCGCCGCAGTACTGAAAAGCACACTGCGGAAAGTAGTGGGTGGGGGCGGCAACCTTCTAGATAATCTACTCAAACGGTTGGAAGCCCACGCTGAAAACTTGGAGCACTTGGTTGCGATACGGACACAGGACCTGGTTACGGAACAAGCGCGTTGCGATGAGCTGCTAAATGAGATGCTACCACGGTTGGTCAAGCACAAACTGGCAATTGCTAAATACGTTTTCCTATCCCTCATAACTTCGTATAATTATGTCAATGTCTAACCACGCGCATACAATAGTCGA
>JAQGAU010001661.1:0-18199 GCA_034698045.1 Paramacrobiotus richtersi | reverse complement strand
ACTGAAAACGGCCAGAACTCTGTTCTTTCGAACCAATAACCCTAAATATTAGTTGCTACCATTAACTAAATTTTTTTCTCTATCTTTTGAGCTATAGTGTGCGACTTTTTAATAACATGGAAGAAAGTTACAGAACGGGCGAAGTTCAGCCGAAGTAGCTGCCGAACCGTGGCGTGACCACGCTGTCGCAACGGCACCCGCTCGAGATGGACGAGCATTGATAAAACTTGCCTACGCTAACACCCAGATCGCTGTGCTAATATTAAAAGCCTCTCCTGCACAGTAATTCTATATGCACTCATACTGCAAGTACAGAAAGTAAAAGAAATTTTTTTAAATATGCTCTTGTAGAATATGGACAGTGGACAGAATCCCGGTATTGCTTTGGCTTTTTTGGGCGAGCGATGCGGCGTAGACTGAATGTGAGGCTCCTGTCGCTGCCAGGGATAGTTGTACAGATGTGCAAACAATGGTAATTACCTTCTGTGCTCGAAACAATAGCAGTGCCAATGCCCTCATCATACGATAGCGCACCCACAAAGTCTCCGGAGTAACGGGAGTCACGTTGATAGCATTGCTAAAGTACATTTCTGATCTGCAACAAGAGAACCTCGTGTAATGCAGGTTTATTTTTATTGTTTATCCTAACTCGGTACCGGAAATACTCCTTCTGCTCGCAGAAATAAACAGCTAAAGCCATTGCACTCTCCAGGCAGTGGCCGTTACAACGAATCGATTCCTTCATATCTCGGAGGGCGGATCTGAAATTCATGGTGCTGTAGTTCTTTGCTTGTGCAGTAGCGCGTTTAAGAATACCTCTTTTGTCCAAGCTTCATAAAAATCAGACCACGGTCTAATAAGGCTTCCCCTTTCGCCTGTTCATTCAAGCTGTTAAGGGTGAGTGCTATACCCAAATCCTTCAGAGCTGCTTCTTGATTATTCCTGTTAACCGTCAGTCTATCGTTTATTGGTGCGAGAAACTAAAAATACGCAATATATACTCACACGCCTCGCAAAGTTGCGCTCGCTTGAGAAATAGCGGCGCATAGAGTGGAAAGCGTTCCATGTTCCGGTTGACCGCTTCGTAACCTTTGCTTTGGCATCCATGCGCAATAAGTTCGTCAATTGCGGCGTTTAGAGCACGTCTCTGTTTCTGTCTAATTCCTGTGCTTTTTTCTTCCCAGTCTTCTCCATATGTGTAGCGGCGAGCTGTGGAAGTGTTGCAAGATAGTCTGTTTTCATTTGGCATCGGAAGTCGATTTTGGAGTCTACGGTAATGAGCCTGCTGAACCCGGGTGCGGCGTATTACGGATGCAGGAAGTTTGAACTGTCCTTCAGTATCAGCCGCATTGCTGAACGCACCAGATTCCCTCTTGTCAGATTCAGACCATTTACGCTGTTGTTCCTGTCCCGTTGATGGGATGTCGTGCTCGTAAAATGCTCCTGGATCCTTCAGGCTACCTTTCAGTGTGTGTGGTGAAGAGGATTCGGGGACTTTCCTGCTCCCGGAATCAGATGTATCAGGACCTTCGGTCGCATCATCCGTTACATCATCCAGTTCTTGAATCTTGACGGTCTCGTTTTGAGTCGATAACGATTCCCGCCTGGGTAATGAATCCATTTTTGAGCGCTTTCGTCTAATCTTTTGATTTGCACTGAGCCTTGAGCTTTCGCGAGCGGATTTCTTTAGTGGAGGACTCACTTTGTCATCGAATTTGTTGTTTATTCGTTTCGTCGAAGCAAGGCCAGCTTCCCTATAAAAAAAGTGTTTACCTTAAGCTGACGCAGAGTTACGAACGAGCGCACCTTTTCCGCTTGTTAATCAGCGTGCGTTTACGGACGACTTCGGCAAAGTTATCGTTGGCGACCGTTTCATTAATAATGGCTTCCAGTTTCATTTGTTCTTCTTGCCGCTTTAGCTCATTCTTTATAGAAAGGAAACGATCTCGCTGTTCGGTAGTTAAAGTTGAGTTTTGTGCGCCATCTGGGTCTTTGCCTGAGCTGTCGTCTCTTTCGGGCACTGGAAATCGCATCCTGTGTGAAACAGCTTCCTCAATGCTTTTCGACAAGCTGGAGTAGGTAGGCTGTACGACCTCCTGTTGTGGATGCGAAATGCTACTTAGACGTGGTATCGGAGATTTTCGCTCTGCTGTAGTGTCGTAGAAGGAGTTCTGCTTAGCTTTCTCCAGATGGACACCGTTGTTGGAAGATACGTAATATTCTGGCTCCGTTTCGCGCCGGGTTTGCTGTTCAGGCTTCAGTTCCTCTGACGCGTATGGTTTCTCTCTCTCTACCCGTTTTCCAGTTTCGCCGTTAGTCCGCCTAGTATCTGCTGAGCTATCTTCTGCATGGCCGAGTTTTGGGGATAAACTGTATTCGGCAACAAGTGGAACGAAACTACGTATTTCCACATCAGCGCTCGATTCACCAAGAACGGCTTCTGGGTTATGTTCCAGTAACCGGAGACTGTCAATTAGGCCGGAATTCTCCAGCGCATGTATCGTAACCCTGGCAGCCGTTAAAGCTTTCGCATCAGGTGTCGAGCTGTGCCGCGCAAAGCGCTCGTCATCCAGAACTGCATTCAGGTTATGGATGAATTCAGTATCCACAGTGACCTTTTCTCCACCAACTGTTACTGCCGGCGTGGCAGCACGGAAGCCATCTGGTGACTGAAATGCTAGATGGGCTTCGAGTAAATATTTGATGACATCGCTAGCCGAAGGGGAACGTCGCTCAAAATACGGTAAAGCATCCTTGATTGACGGGAAAGGACCTTCGCACGGTATTACAGTTGGAACGCGTTCAAAGAACTTCGATAATCAAACAAGCTTACTTCTCTGTCTGTCACACGGACTGTCGGCATCATTGCACAACGAAGTGTATCGGAGGTACACAGAGTCCCGACCACGTTGATGTGGTACTATCCTGATTCGACGGCCGCAGAGACACAGCTGCGAGTACGTCCGCACCTGCAAAAAATCTGATTTTTATTGTGATTGATCTATCCAGTTAATGATCGCGCATGGTATTGTTATCTTACGGCTTTCGTGTGGAGAAGTCGAAAATTCCGTTTCGGCTTGTGTATACGCCATGGTCGTTCAGTCGGCCAGCCTGTAATGGTGTCAGCATTATAATATGATTCATTTGGACGGAATCGCAAGCTCCCTGTTCGACAATGGTGTATTATCGATTGAAAGTTTTCTTGCGGACCTGTAACTTTTCCAGCCCGTCCACGAATAAAGCGTTCGATGCATCGTAATTTATCCCACACCGAGCAGCCCCCTTTGCAGCGCCCGCTATTGACTTTTACAGATTTCTTGTGGGGTTTCATAACAGGGATCGAATTAACTTTCCTCAAGGAATGACCCAGAAAGCCGTGGTTGATTTCGGCAGTCTTTAGGTTGCCGCATGAATACGTTCCATATAAAGAAACCCTAGAGTTTTGAGGAGCAGGAATATCCGCGTACGCAGCTGATGTGGAAAATTTCGATTCCGCTGTGAGATTGCGGGATAAGCTAAGATCTTCAGCTTCAAGAGCTTTCCGCAGATTTACCCGAAACTGGTTTTCGGGGTACAAAAACCGCTTATTGTCGAACTGGGGCTCAAAGTTTGATGAAATGTTATCCATTGTACGGGTTGGCGGAACTGGATGATTTTGGTTCAACAAGCGCAGCAATGTCCGTTTACATGGTTGCCGTTTCTAATTCTATCAGGGTGTTCATTTGCAAGTGCAGATCATGCATGTGTTGTTTAACTTGTTTTCATAAACATGTTACTGCGCACAACGCGAAGCAACTGTAAATTACAACGAATCTACGGTTGTACTTTGGTCCTTGAGTTCTGTCCTGTCGTTTGAGAAACCACAACTTTAAAGAGCGATTCACGGACTCTCCAGAAAATCTACAATAACATTTAGGTCACTTTATGAGATTTCCTTCTGAAGAGTCACTTCTTCAATCATGTCAGCACTTCGTGCACAACAGCACCGCTCTGCATTCGATCTACCAGCTGGAAACCAGTCGCCGTGCAACGAGTCCGATACTGAATCCCATCAAGTTTTAGAATTGGTGATGACGTTCTCTTCAGCTACTGTACTATGAGGCTCAAACAGCCATGTCGATTTTTGACCGATGGAGGACCAATCTGGGAGTAAATAAGTCTAGCAGTAGTTCCAACGCCCCTGTTGTTTCCAGCAAAAAATCCAAATCCAAGCAGATTTCCCGCACACGCAACGACAACCCTGATTCTGAGGATTCCGAAGATAGTCCGTCCCATCACTCTCTCCCTAGTATCTCTTCATCTGTTTCCCTTAAGGCCCCACTTCCGAAGCCCAGTGAGGAAAGTCGGATTGTACGCACTGGGCCCGAGCCCACCCGACGGAAGAACTTGGTCGAAGCAAAGCAGGCCTCGGGTGATCAGAGACGCGACGAGTTTGCGGGGACCCGTCAGAAATATCCACATACCGTACATCAGCTGCTAGACGATACTCGGCCGATACCGAATCTTCATAAATCTCGAAGCAACAACAAGTTTTTTTATCACGGTCCTTTATCGTTGGACCAGATCAAAAATCTGTTTTGGGTTGAAGAAGTTGCTCCAGAAGACCACTGTAAGAACTTCTTGTGCTAACGCTTCTTACAGCCGTTCATGCTGTTTGGTCAAAAGTTATTTATTAAACTTTCATCGACAGACACGCAGACGGCGAGGGCGCTGAATATTTTCCGTCAAAAAAAGCGTCAGTGTGACGTGCGACTGACCATCGACCGCCACCAGTATTATTGCCACAAAGCGGTTTTGGTAACCTTTAGTCAGGATTTGCAAAACCGACTGGAGTCCAGCTCGTTGTGGAAGTGCGGAAAAATTAGCTTGGATCTGACCAGTCGAAACCTGGATGCTTCAACCGTTCAATCTGTGATAAATTGGATGTATACGGGAGAGCTTTCGCTTAAAAACTGGTTGGATATTGACAAACTTCTTGGGGTAAGAAAATTTCCTAATTTTACGTGTAGTCTACTGATAGAAAAAGAAAATGCTGTTGAGCGTTGGAACACAAGCATGCATGCTGAATATCACGCAGTGCCCTTTATCTATGCCCTGACTACGTTAGTATAGTGCTCAATGTAGCGTTGTCGGTTTAAGCGAAGTCCATGATATTTCAGGTTTCAGAAGGGCTGAAAATTTCAAGATTAACCAAAATGTGTCGTAAAATGATCCCAGATGTCGTTACCGCTGCCGTTAGCTCGGCTGTGGAGTTTCCTCATCCTTCCCGGCAAACCCCTACATTACCTGCTCCAGTAATAAGAAGTGACCCTGCTGCGCACAACAGGCAGGAAACAAAGTAAATTTCAGGTTTCGTTCGATTTCAGCTTTATTCACAGTTTCTAACATTTTTCAGGACGCAAAGTGCCTTCAGTAAATACACTGGCACGGAGGATTTTCCCCAATGTAAGCGTGCTTGTTTAAATATTATGATTGCGCATCTATGTTACGATTTCACACTTATAGGGTCCTTCGAGCAAGTCTTCTCTTTACTGGCAAAGGATTCGATATCAATAGAGGTTTGTCCCTGACTGTATACAGCAGAACTGTTTACGCGGAAATCAGCGAAACGTCTTTACAAATCTGCATTACAGAGCGAAGTGGAGGTGTACAAAGCAGCTATAAGGTGGATCAATCACAGCCGTTCTGCCAGGATATCC
The DNA here is from genome assembly GCA_034698045.1 of Paramacrobiotus richtersi. Taxonomy (NCBI): domain Eukaryota; kingdom Metazoa; phylum Tardigrada; class Eutardigrada; order Parachela; family Macrobiotidae; genus Paramacrobiotus; species Paramacrobiotus richtersi. Next base: position 12,500 of record JAQGAU010001661.1, on the reverse strand, counting down.
TACCTTGAACGCCTGATCAGTTGCGTCCGTTGGGTGTACATGTCGGCCGAAGAGATGATCGAAGCCAAACATGCCGATACCGCCCTCTTCAGTGATCCTGTAGTTTCTTCCAAAGCCGCCATGGGTCAGTGGCAGCGCGATCTACTAAGGAGAGGAATACAAGTATCCCTGTCGGGCCTTCCCGTCAACAGGGTCGAGCAGACGCAGTTGCGGAAGCTAATCATAAACGTGCCTAATAGGTGATGTTGCTCTTGTTGTTTTGGTTTTTATTGTTTGTTGAGTCTTTCCAAAGGTTCAGCAACGCTTTTTGTGGTGGGAGATTTTAAATGTACGTATGGAATTGCCGCCTGCGTCATGGGATGGTGCTTCGGCAAAGAGCCGGGTTGCCCGTTTAAGCAGTATTAGTTTACTTGTCCTTTTCGGTCAGGCTTGAATAGATCGCTGCAACTGGGGGAAATCTTTGCAGTTATGGTATTGTTCTTGAAAATCTTGAGTGTACATGCTTTCTGGGTCCAAAACGACCCACTTCTGTTCTTGGAGTGAATTAACTGCAAATAAGATTACGTTCGGTTACCTGTTGGCGTGTCTAGTATGGAAACTATATCCAATTTAATTTTATTCCTCCAATAGTAACAGCGTGTTGAGCACCAGACAACTACGTGTTTCTTTATGGAAACTATGGTAGTTTCTTTGCTGTTGTTTTCTACTTATTTTTTGTTAAGTAAGTTTCTGTAGCTAGCAGCTAGCTTCAATAGCTGCGAATGCGGCCTTACCAGAGATCACGTTGCCAGGCCGATTATCGAATGACTCACGGCTCCAGTTTAAACATCAGAACAAGATATGTTTTGCAAAGCCTTTGCGTGTTAAGTCGTTCGGTTCAGATCAAAACAGTTTTTTGAATGGACTTACTTGCCACACGATGACACCCGTATGTAATACTAATCGATACCTGTATCACATTTACTGAGGCGAAATTTGTCGTGGATTACTGGAAAGTGTTGCAAGACCTCTTTTACTGGAATGGTTAACGTAAATAACATCGAAAATGCACGCCATTTCCAAACTGCCGTTGCCAACTCTGCTCAGTTTACCGTCATCAAATTTTATGCCACTTGGTAAGGTCACCGCTTCTCTGATGGAATGACGTTAGATTTCCACAAATGTCAGTTTTCGTGTGCTGTGCATCAAGTTCCGTATTTGGGTGCACCACCATACTTCGTAAAAGTAAAGTAAAAGTTGTTTGTATTAAACAGAAACTTTAAATTCCGTCAGATTTATGTATATATTATAATTATATATATTTATGTTCAGTTCAAGCAGTATCTGTTTGTCCCAGCGAATACACTGCAATCGCGTGTTTTGATTTCTGTCTGTAACGAATAGGTGCGGAGCATGTAAGATGATGGCCCCTCACTATCACCGGATTGCAAATGAACTACCAGCAGATCAGTTTGTTTTTTATCGTGTGGACGTGGATAACAACAAAGACTTAGCCAAACAACACGGAGTGGAAATGTTACCGACCTTTGTGGTGTACAAGGGCGGTCAAATGGTCTACAAGCAGAGTGGCACGGTGCACGACAAGCTGCGCCGTTCGCTTGTCGACCTGATGAACAATCGTCGTGTCTCGTTTTCGTAACTTGTTTTGCGTAATCGGACCAGCAGCAGTAGATGCGCTGGAAAACGTCGCTTTTGTGTTTTACGATTTTACCAGTAAAGCAGGACAAACTGTGTTTAAAATTAGTTGCTGTAATCAATAAAAGATTGTTATATGGCTTTGTTATGGCGAGTTTCGGTGTAAGTTGTCTTTGCTGCAGCCTGTAGGTATCCATCCTACGATCTGAGAGACCAGGTGCAGACCACGTAATTAGTGTTCATTTTTATTCGTCTTTGTGCTGAAGACGTCTGTTATGTCACTTCCGAGGATTTTTCGAAACAAACAGTAATTAAGAAGCGGTAATTTAACTACTCAAACATGCACTGATCCGATAAGGTATTTGCCTGGTGATATGATGCAACAACACAGTTTCATGCCAATGTTACCTTTGCGGCGAACACGACTGGCACGTTCTTCAAATTGGGAATTTTGTAATGATTAAGTACATTGTGTTGAATCACCACACCCATTGTACGTTGGAGCACAAATGAAACTCTAGCGACAGAATTTTGTTTTCGAACACTGTATCAGCTACGAATGCGCCTCCGGTTGCACTGAACTGAATCTCAAGAATCCATTACGCTTTCGCTTTTTTGGAATCATCTTGGTTGGATGCACTAAGTTCGTCAAATTCTTGCGCGGTATCTCCCATTCCATCGCGATATTTCCGTGCTATGGTTTCCTTCAACAGGCTGATGTTGGTATCCTTGCTCTTGAAGAACGCTACTTCCGTTGCCAGGGCATCGATTTCTGCCAACTGCGTCTGGGCCATGGTTTCCCACATTATCAGTTTTGCCTCGTGCTGTCGCATGTCCCCTGCGGTCGCATTTTCAAGAACACCAAGACCTAGAACGAAAGAAGTGCGTTCTTAAGTTGCGGCCTTTCAGTTGCAGAAGTATATGTACGTACCGATCTTTTCTGCTCGATTGTTGATGCGTTTGGCTAGATGGCCGCGTTCGGTCATTTGCATGGCAATTGTCTTGAGGTACTCGGTTGTTTCGGCGCGAGTTGCAACCAACTGCTTCCATATTGAGTCGGCTTTCTTGTGCATCATTGTAACGGCTGCGTCTTGTCGATTTTGATTCGCACCCATTTGAGCCTGTACAAGACGAAAAGGCAAAATAATTGTGAACTTTGCGCTCACCATTTTGATTTATAAGGAATTAATTTATTTAAAAATTTAATAAAATTAATTCTTAAGTTATTAAGGTTTTAATAAGAATGCAGGGATGGCCAAGAAACATGATTGACTTACTTTGAGATCCTTTACTTGAGGATCGTTCCGCACTATATCGGCCTGATCCAGGTCTATTATTTCACCATACTTTTCAATCATCAGTGAGCGGCACGAAGTTTTCAGCTCCTCTATTCGCTGGGCAAACAAAATCTGCTCACGCTCGAGCTTAGCGTACTCTTCCCGCAGCTGCTCCAGTAAGCATTCATCGCTGGCAGTTTCTTTCTTAATCTGCTCGATGGACGTCGATAAGGAATCGACATTCCTTTCATCAAACACTAAAGCCTGGAAAAGCTCACTTCTGTCCATCTGCTCCCCGCAAAACTGGACTCGATCCAGGCGAATCGCAACCGGAAAGGGCAAATCCTTCCAACTGTTGAACTTCTCCAACCGGAGCGTGTACAGTGCCGCGCTGACTTCGGACAGAAAGAACTCAATAAACTCCAGTTCTTCTCGGGCTTCAAACGAAATTTCCATGATTTCTCGGTTACGATCAATCTCATCATCAATATCTCTTCGCACACGCTGGTGTTGTCGATTCAGATTGTGCATTGCTTGGAATACTTTCTTATCCAAGTCGCGTGGACACGTGAAAATGTCTTCAGGATTGAAATCCAGCAAACTAGATTTCGATCTAGCAGTGGTGCTGTGCCGACTTGCACGCAGTGCACGCTTGGCCCATCTGGCTTGCAAAGACGATCGGGCCAGTGATGAGCGTCTCCTTCCCATTATATCGAGCGAGCTGATGCTGCATTCAGCCTCTGGGACGGCATCACTGAGTTCATCAATGCGATAAATACACGCAAGACCCCCATCGTCCCCGACCGTCACCCTCGTGGACATGGTGTGACCTTTGATGTTGTGGTTGAAAATGTTTGCTAAAAATCCCCGAAAGCGGCGCTGATTCATAACATTCCGTAATTGAGTGCTGAATTCTTGTTTGATGCGATCTTCGCGGTCTCGGTACACTCTCAGTTTGTGCTGCAGATTGTTCAGGTCGGGCTCTAGCATTCGGAGGCGTCTCTCGTTAGAGGACTTGCGATCACGCAGCTTGGCTTCCTCGCGACTCAACTGGGTTTCTCTGTCTTCGTATTTGTCGAGGATCTCGAACTCCCATTGGTGAATCAACGCATGGAGTTCGGCACGTTTCAGCTCGATGTCCAGGCAAAATTTGTCGTGCCTTAGAAGATTTAGTTTACCGTCAAAGAAGACCTAGAGTAAACACAAAGTCTATTACAATTACGTAATAATCAGGTGACAAAAGGTAGTTGTTATTCACACATTAACACTGTGGTCTCGAAATCTTACCTTGACAGTTTTTGCGGCTTCGATGATCTTCTCTTGTTGGTACATCAACAGCGACATTTGCTGCGATTGCTCCTTCTTCTCTTCCTCTGACATTTCGTATTCCAGATTATCCCAAACACTCTCTTCCTGGATTTCAGCCGTTTCCGCTTGCATGGACAACCGAATTTGTCTGGTAGTGAAAGACTGCAAACGTGCAAATCTAGGCTTGCCAGCTGCGCTGAACTCCATGTTTTCCTTTTCGATGTCCGCCTTTTCGCCCGCTTCTTTCTGCTTCTTCCGCTGCTCGGCTTCTTGCCTTTGCTGGTAGATTTCCAAGCATTCCTCCTGACTTGGACGAAGTGACTTCTGGGAAAACTCGTCTGTATCCAGTTCTGGAATTATTCCGAACGATTTTCGTTTCTCACCCGGTAAACGTTTTTGCAGCTTCTCTAAAGAGGCATCATATTCCTTCATTCGCAGGATGCAGTTTTGCTTTTCTTCTCGCAACTGCACTAATCGATTGTTGAACTTGGTCTTGTGGCCATGGATTCCTTTTTTCAGTGTTAACAGTCTTAGCTTTACTTCGGACGCGCAAAAGTACTTAGCCATGAACTCGATGACATGCGCCTCGTTATCCTTAATTTTGTATTCTTGTCCCGAGATTCGCGATCGTTCTTCTTCTAGAAACATTGCATTTTCCTCAGCCACATTCGGCTTTCTATTCAACAGCGCACGCCACTGCTGTCGTCGTCGTTTAGCTCGATCGATATACTCTTCGAACTTTAGTCTTTCCAGTGTCTTCGGCTCGGCTTCTACCGAATCATGCTTTGCACCCGTCAGCTCAAATGACGTTAAGGATTCCAAATAGAAATTGTCTCTTAAGCGACATGCAACCGGATGGATCGTACAATCCAGATTGGCTTTCATCTCGTTGATTCGTCTTTCAAGTTCTTCGATTTCTTCATCAATGCGTGGATCCAGCTTTTGTACCCAATATGTTGGCACTTCAACCTTTCCATCGAAACTGACCACTTTAATTTCTGGCGCCGCTTCCAGATCACCGCGGAAATAATTCAACAATCGATCAATCACGATTCGCCCCTTAATCCTGTCCACAATGTCTTGATTTTGTGCATCCTGCAGTCGTCGATGGAAATTATTCTCTACCGCAGCATACATATCGGGATGAACGATAAATTCCGCTTCCGAAATTTGCATCTCTTTCGGTAAGGTAGCATTCTCCGCGATGACCGCTTGGACTTCACTTCGTAATTTCTCCAGTTCGTCAGACACTGCTTCCTTATTTCGCTCTGCTTCGATTCGTAAACGCTGATCGGCTTTCAGAAATTTCGCGAGATCTCTTTCCTCTTTATCCGTTAACTTTGTGTTACGAAACGTGTTCAGCACATCGCGAAAGAACCTCCGATCCACTAGTGCTGTATGGGTGTCGGGGACTTTCAACCGAAAATTGATGATGTTTCCATCGATTCCCGTTGTGTACAGTTCTGTATAATCTGCGGCTGCACACACGCCGGTTATCAGTCCAACATGTACTTTAAACGCCCAAGTCGAAATTCGCGATTCAATCACATAGCGTTCTTGCAGCAGGAAAATCTGTACTTGACCATCCGTTGTTGTGACAAGCATCAGCTGTCCGTGATCCAGAAAACTGGCCGAGTTTATGGTAATATCCAGAACACTGTCAACTTTCACCGCTTGAACTGGTTCGGCTTGAATGTCTTTTTCAAAAACGCAGCAGTACAGATATCCAGCATCAAAGTTGTTTGTGGAGATCCAGAACTTCTCCGCATCCAATGCGTCATACATTGTCCAAACTATTTTGCTCGGGTTTGTCGGGGCATCGGCCTCTGTAGACTGCAATCTGGACTTGATGCTTTTTAGCTCGAAGATTTTAGGATTTAAAACGGTGACTGAAATTAGAATTCTCTGGTACGTATCAGCGTCAGGGTTCACGTTTTCGTTGTCGGTGATCGCCTTTAGCGTCTCTTCCTGTTGAGTGTCCGGTAATCCTATTTCATATACTTGTCCACCAGCTGTCGAGATCAGACACAGCATATGGTAGCGAGTGTGAAGTATTTTCCAGCAGAAACATAAAGGGAGATCTATTCGGTATAATGCCAAAGGAAAGTAACTCAAAGTGCTGGACTCCAGTTGGATCAGCAGTAACGTCGAATCTTGCGTGGAAAGAACAGCAACGATACCGTTCTCTTCGTTGACTGCCATTCGTGTTACTTCGTTCCGCTGCATCTTTCGTGCAAACGCGGTTTCGAGTAACGGTGCCCTTTTTGGAAGGAAGAAATCGATATCATTACTCTCGATATTCCACGTTTCCGTTAGTGCCAGCAGTTTGATAGTCCCATCGGCATATCCAGCCAACAGGGCATTATGGTTATGTGTCAGTTTCGGATTGATCCAACAACCTGCAGTAGCGGCCAGTTTGTCTCCGCGGAGATGCGCCAAACAGACTTTCTTATCGTTATTATAAACACGGATATTTCCATCCTCATCCCCCGTTGCGAAGTAGTGATTACTAAAGTCTGATGTAACGGTACGCACTGGTGCACTGGGAATGTACAGGACTTCTTCCGGGATGGAAGGTAGGCGTTCGGCTTGAAAGTTTAGTTTCCAAAGGTAACCCCGATCGTCGAGTACCAGCCTGCAGTATTATGCGATTACGAATTTTGCATGGATCTTTCTAATATTGTAACGGAAACACGTGTGAGTTCGTACGATTTACTAAGATTTAGTTAAGATTTAGGACGTAAGATTTACAGTCTTACCAGCAATTTTCATTATGCTCTGCACCTTGCTCCCCAGGGAAATGCACCATGTGAACGGGGACGCTGTTCTCGCTTAGCTTGAATTCCTGCATGATGTCCAGAAATACACCATCCTTATCTGATGGTCCTTCTAATTGGTCCCAGCTCCAAAGTCTAAGCAGAAGAATTTCTTGATTTATTAAAGTTTGCGGAAAAGACAAAACTAAATCAAGAAAGATTTGGGCGGGTTACATATTTACGCATTATTTTGGCTTATCAATATTAGCAGCTGAAGCTAGGGAATTCATATAACAAAGTGAATGATAAAAATATCTTTGATCGGCAAACGTACTTTACAAAACCATCCGTACCCAAAGTTAACAGGTTGCGTCCATGGGTGAACATATTCGTTATGCTGCCTTCATGCAGTTTTTCCTCGTCAGACCGCAGCACTTCACAGAGTACTTCTCCTTCCATCCACTTATATACCGTTCCATCCGACGCAGCTGTTATCACGCTCTTCAGTGTTAATACTACGAAACACTCTATGGTCGCTGTCGCGCGGCTTCCATACTTTCCGGATATGCAGTGAATCTCCCATCCACTGTCTGTACTGTGATAGTACCAAAATCTGGAAGAACAGGATTCGTGAAAAAAGTTGTTACATCATGTGGAGTTTTGTATGCTTCATAGTTAAAGGAAGTCACAGTTAAGCCTATCTGTAGTTACTTGATATGGTCAATCCCAGCAGATGTGATAACACCGGTATGAAAACTGGAGAACCTGTAACAAAACAGAAAAGAAGTAATAAGCAGCAAACCTCTGCAGCGCATTTATTTCAATATTTACTTTGCTCTGATAATGGGATAGTTTGTCGACGCTTTAGAACGTACTAAAGCAGTTTCATTCTCCCAGTCCCAAACCGCCAACATATATGACGGTGACGGACTGACGGTCAGAATGTGGCTTCCTTCGCGACTAAGTGGGATTTATAATTAAAACACTTTTAACAACACTTTCTTTAGTAAAAGCAAAGACTGGCACGTTCCTACTTGAAATGAACTGCAACGATGTCTTTATCACCGTCACACCGCAGTCGGCTGACCAGCCGTAGTGATGGGTACTCGAACACGTTCACAGTAGCCACCGGGCCTTGCTCAGCCGTTGCAATAAACGCTTTCAACGGGTGGACCTGGCCGAAAGAACTATGTCACTTCGTACTAGGAATCAGCAACAATCCACTGTACTACCGTTATATGCCGAATAACATTCCCAGCACTTGGTTGAAGGAAATATTGCACTTTTGCGTACAGGTCGTAGATAACTCCAACGCCACCGGCAACGAACCCGATTGTGGTGTCGGAAATGACATGCAAGTTGTCCTTCCGTTTGACGTCCAAGCCGTAGCAGTAACTGCAAAGAAAGCGGACTTGCAAATGTGTCACTGTATGCAGCGGGTGTCACATCTCACACCATGTCCAGCACGGGATCTTTCACCGGCCATTCCTCGTCGTACAATGGCACGTTCAAAACTGCGTCTTTGGCGTACTCATCGTGGAAAGTTGGAATATTTTCCCTGTCCTGTCCCCGCGAAGTCACCCGCGCAGTGGACTGCACAATCGAAGGATCGACTTTTAAGGATGCCTGAAATAAATGACGATATCAAAAAAACGATCATGGTGATTACTGGTGCCATATGCGCTTTCACCGCAGACATCTGAATCTGTCTTAATTATTAATTACAACATCAGGTACACTGTACACAAGCAGGAGACACGTTTAACGGTGATGCAAGAAATAACCTTTCAACGAATGTTTCGCCACATGTTCTGATAAGAATGACACACTGACACTAGTCCAGAGGAACTGCAACGTCCTCAAGGATCAAGCATTACCGAAGGCATTGACTGTCATAACAAACCTGTTTCTGAATCTGCTGACTATCTAAATCTCCTGGAAAAGCCCACATATTTGGAGAAGAACGCGTTACAGAGTTACAGAGTGCAACTGGACTGGCTCCGAGGTAGTAAACACTCCATCAGCTTTGGGCTGCTATCCCAAGGAAAATTTTTATCACCACATGATAATAAGGCTATTAAGTAACGGTTGCAACCTTTTAACCTTTGCAATAACTATCCTTAGTAACTTTTGCAATAACTATCCAGGTGCAATATTGGGTAACCCAGTCGGAGCTGGGCTTTACCCAGTCGAAGCTGGGCTTTTCGCGTAATCACCAGGAAAAACACTTTTCTATCTATCCATGGATGCAGGCGAAGCGCTTTGCCATCTCCACCTGAAGTTCAATTTTGTTTCTATGGAAATATACCAAAGCGAGAGCGCCATGGAACCTCGCCGAAAATGTATATCGCTCGCTGTTCTGACTGCCGTGAGTGTGAGTGTCACAAGGTAAACATAAAACACCTGCTTTCTTATAATGCAAGTTATGCAACTTACAAAATGCGAGTTCAGTGTTGTGACTTTAGGCTCAGTTTTGCCATAATACTATCGTTGGGATACGCTGTTTATGCTACAAATTACACTTTCTTCGTGATTTCCACAAGTACATTCCTTGCAGCTTGTAACGATCTAAGGCAGTACTATACCAGTGCCAAAGTGAAATATGGAGAAATCGTCAATATCACTTGTCTATCTTACGAAATCGCAGATCAGCTGAAGCTCGCCAATACCACGAATGCGTCCACTATAGCATTAAAAACAAGCACCGGAGTTAATTTGACAGCAGCGGAAGTGGAAAAGGCTGTGCTGTTTCTTATGCGAACACCGTTAGTTCCCAAAGAAGAAACTGATCTACAGCAGTATTTCCGCCAGTTTCCAGTAATAGTAAACTGCATTCTAATTGGATACAACATTCCCGAATTACAAGCAAAAGGGGAGGTCTTTCGTTTGACCCAGTCTAATTTGGTTGGAATATTTAACGGAACAATCAAGTTCTGGAATGATACTCGATTACTAGTTAACAACTCGGCTCTACGGGCTCCAAACGGAAGTTCCATCTTGCCTGGAAAACCTATACAACTCGGATTTCGACTTGATCGATACTTATCCCAATGGGTGCTGACGAAAACCTTAACGGTTATGGATCCCAATTGGGCCAAAAAATACGGGAATATCCAGGATGGCACAGTGTTCTCCACTACAGTTAAAAGTGCGAAGACCTGGTTGACGAATAAAATGCTGGGAATCAGTTTGTACGGCTGGCTTAGGGATACCCCATATTCGCTGGTTATTGCGCCGCAAGAAGATGTGGAAAAATACGGATTTGATGTTGTCAGAGTGCAGAACAAAGAAGGAAAGTTTACGAAATGCACCGAACTTTCGGTAAGTTGCCTGCTTGCCTATGTCCGTAATTGCACTGTCAGCCGTTCGTCACTTGAATGTTATAAGCGTTTCTTCCAGTAATGGTGAACATTCGTTGCCGACTGATTAAACGCGTAAACTTTACGGCAAGTTCAGTTTTATAGTGCAAGCGTATATTTTGAAATGAATTCAGTAAGACAAATTTCTTTCGCACAGAAGCAGAAGAAGCAGTTTTTCGGTTGATTAACCCTTGGAATGGTCGAGAACACATAAGTATCATTTGCAGATAAATTCCGGAATTGAGGCTGCTGGAAATTCTTCAACTATCCGGACACGTAACGCATCTGTGGAGAACCTGAGTGGCCAGTCAACATATCCTCTGCTAGGATTTTCGTACATCGGATTATCGCTTAACAAACTGGGCCAGCGAGACCAATTGTATGACTGCACCGTATTATCCGGGTCACTTCGGTTTTTAAACTGGTTCCTGGATGTCGCCAACATGGAATCCCAACAGATTCTCTCCAGCAATTATTACATTCGCTCGCCTGCTGACTGGTATCCAGATTTATGGAGCTTGCAGCAAAATATGCGTTGTGGCGATCGAAAACAGTTGGTACAGCGATATTTAGATTCCATTCAATCGATGGAAGATTCTTACGAACTGACGCGTTCGTCGACCTTTTGGACGTACCTTCTCTGCGGGTTACTAGCTGGACTTGCCGTGGCGGTGTATGTCGGAAAGCAAATTTATGTATATCTGAATCGCTTACGGAGGGAAAATATGGAACAATACGCCATAAGCAGCAAGCTCATTCGAATTACGCCGTCGATTTATTCTCCGATGGATCGCTTCAAAGGCGTTGTTGCGTCACGCAAAGTCGTTGATCGGTACAATTCTTAGCGTATGGTTGTTTCTTGCGGTGTGTTTTCAGTTTAAGGGTTTTGCAGTTATATACCGACTGCTTCGCTGCAGTGTTTAGCAACGGGGACTTGGGGAGAGTATGAGGTTTTCCTGCGGCCCTGCAGCTTAATGCTGCACAGGCTGAACCATCGGACCAGAATGAGAATGCTGCAGCTGATGGAGATTTCCAGCCATAAGAATGTTGTAGATTTCTACGGGATGACCGAAGTGCCTGGCGGCCGATGCTTGGTGTGCAACTTTTGTGAGCTGACAATCCTAAAGTAAAGGTCACGACCAGCAAAGCTTTCAGGATTTCAGTTTGAAATTAATTTGTCATACATCTAAGTTCCATATAAATGTAACTACACAGATAACTTATAAAACTTCCTTCTGGAATATAAACAATGGATTTCACTGTAGATCCAAGGAAAAGTTAGAAAAGCTATCGTGCTTCATGCATTGCTTTGTGTGTAGGCCCGTTTGGTGACCTGCGTACGTTGGTGATATCCAAAAAACACATCTTCAGCATGAATACGAAGTTCTCGTTGAGTGGAGATATTGCTGAAGGTATGGAATTCCTCCATGGATGCGGCATTGTGCATGGGAATTTGCGAAGCTGCGCCGTGTACATCGAAGCAAACTGGACAGCTAGGATCTCTGACTTGTAAGACTGGGCACTTCTCAGTTTGCCGTCCTTACTCAGTTTTTTGTTGTACATCACTAACAGCGAGTACGATACTCTCCACCAAGTCCAAGGCTCCTTTCATCCGACTGTGGCCCAGCTCAAACAGAAACTGAACCTGTACCAGCAGACGTCTCTATATCCTTGGTTGTACTGGACTGCACCGGAGATCTTAAGACAAGGAATAACGGGAAGAGAAATACCGCCTGAGAAAAGCGCTGACATTTACAGGTAACGCTTTATTTTTCTTCTCCATTCATTCAAACATTTCAACGCATAAACTGCAGATCGCTGAGACAGCATGCCCATTGACAATTATTCATCCGTGGCGTTTAGTAGTGGACAGGGTTGAGGGTGCTAATGATTTTCGTTGATAGTTTCGGTATCGTCTGCTCTGAAATCTTTGCAATGGAGCCCGCCTACCAAAAGTACCAAGAGCTCCCGTATAAACTAACACCCGCACAAATCCTGAACGGTATCCTGTCTGCTGATATGCGTCCCCGGGAAGACTGGAAAACCACTGCAACGCCTCGGTGTGTGCTCCGCGTCATGGAACACTGTTGGCAGGAGAACGCATTTCGCCGACCATCCTTCTCCACTCTTCGGAAGTTATTCCGATCCGTCCGATCCCTGCGTAG
>JAQGAU010001660.1:0-18201 GCA_034698045.1 Paramacrobiotus richtersi | reverse complement strand
ATAATATGAGAAATTACTGAGCAAGAGATATACCTACTCGCGACAGTTTTTATTTTTCAGTAAACATACACTCACAGGAAGCGTGATTACTGATAGTTCTGAATTCTCGTGACTAATCATTTCGTCCATTTTAGATCGTCTTTTCCGGAACAGCTTCCTGACCGGCCACCAAAGCAGCAAAAGAAGCGAACTATAGCACAGTTTTGTCATGCAACACTGAAGGACAAACGTCAACACACGGAACTGACAAATCATCTGTCTCATAATTACGACGCCTGAACGAGAGCGTCAACACAGCCTTGACATACATCGACACATTAACTGAATCGCTTTCTATGCGGCAACGGAAGCACAGTCGATTTTAGAAATTAGTTTGATTTGCTCGAATAAATTTGGTCTGGTTTGCTTCCGTTCATTATAAAAAACAAAGCAATGAACTTGTCACTTCACAACCAGAGTCGAACTTCGCCTCGCGACACAATTAACCCGAATTAATTAATTGGTTCGTCTGCGGAATCGGCAGTCGTAAAACTTCAAGGTCACGTTCGTCCGACCAAACTCACGACAAGCATCACGCAATGACAGTTGAGTAACCAATATAATCGAGTAGATATTGTGTAGTTTACTCATAACACCGTTCTTCGACAGTACTTTCAAACAGTGCAATCGCTTCTTGCCTCGATCGCTATTGACTTAAAGTTTCGCCTGTCTGTTTCGAGGAAGTTACAATGAAGGGCCTCATCGTTCTGTGCGCTGTTCTATCAATCGCCTCGGCCGCCAGTTTGAAGGCAAGTTGTGGCATATGTGTTTTTTTTTTCATTTTCTGTTCAATTTATATAGTGTAAACGGACAGTTTTGATGCTTAGAGTTTCGAAAACATTGATTTTAAATGACGTCGCTGCAGTTTGGTATCATTCGGTTTGTTTCCTCTTTTGAGTCTTTGATTGCTACATTTGAAAGTGACTTTGGAAAAAGGAATAGATTGATTCCTAAAGAAACAGATTCGCCACTAACAAGCATAAATGGATATTACTACATGCATGGGTAACGCTATTACTCCTTAGGCCAAGCGTGCGGTAAGCGTGCAGCAACCAAAGGCTTTTGCGGCGTTGGAGCAACTGCGCGGAAAGAACCGGCTGAGCAATAAGGAGCAGTACGATCTCATCAACAATGCCCGCGAGGGCGAGGACTTCCCCGCTCTGGAAAAGCTGCCGGTGACTAGCTTCGACTGTTCTAGCACCAAGCAGCCCGGATTCTACGCTGATCCATCCGAAGTATCGCGCTGCCAAAGTACGTTTGGCTTAAAGGTCTCCACACTGAAAATATGACCGCACCTGATTCTTTCAGTATTTTTAAAACCTTTTCCCATGCAGTTAGACTCCAGACAACGTGGATAACTGAAAGTTGTAACTGCTTACTGAATTCTTATGCCCGTTGGTAATAAAGTACGGTCCATCGAACCTTGACCGTGGCGCTCAGAATTCTAAAAATTGAGAACGATAGAACCTAAACCTTCCGTTGTTGCAGTCTTTCATCGATGCGACATCAACGGCAACCAGACCTCATACCTGTGTCCCGCCCTCAGCGTAAGTGTCCACCGTATGGCCAAATGTACTAGTGTTATCATGTAATGTTGTTGCAGGTGTTCAACCAGATTACCCTGACCTGCAGCTGGTTCTTCGATGTGGACTGCAGCAAGGTCGCTTCCTTCTACAACTACTCCAACAGTCGCCTGTACCAGGGCGCCAATGTGCCACTCCTGGATGACGACCAGGTCAGGACCATTACTGGCGCATACGCTTCGGGCAGCGCGCAGATTTCCGCTTCCTCCAGCGAGTTGACGTCCGAAGAGTAGAGCAGCGAAACTGTACGCATTACAGCTGTTTACAACAGTCGAACGGACACCTTTTGACTTACACTTCCTGTATCTGTACATACAGGCGTTTGGTGGCCTTTTGTGGAATCTTCATTTTATTACAGTATTGCTGCACTGTTCGTACGTAGAGAACTATCCTGTGATTCTGTGCACTGTTTAACGTGATAAACCAGTTTGCATTCTTCCGATCGTTATCGTTTCGAGGAATCACGCGGTTTTTGTTGCCCGGTACGTGTCACATGTGTGCATCGTCACGGCTCACGATAAAATATATCATCTTATCTCAGTTGGCCGTTACATAATCGAGATTGCCAGTTCTTCAATTTTTGATGGAAGACAGCGGAAATTGGGAGCAATGGGGATCACGCGAAGCCGGGCAGTCCAGGGCGTTATGCCACTGTAATCGTAGTTACAATACTGAGCAGATCAGTGTTTTCAGTCGCTCATGAGAGCTGTAATTAATATAATTAAACGTGGCATTCGCTTGTTATTGTACGTCTGGATTATGAATTCTGAATTTAGTTTGGATTTCAGTTGGACTTCCCTTTACAACCATGCAGAATGATTTTTGTAATTTACAGCTAAGCTGAATTCATCTGAAAAGGCTTTTAAGCGGTTGACCGATTCCCTTAGCGCATGAGTATGGACTAGATGAGCCGGCCGGCTGCATCCTAAAACAAGGGCACACACAACCAAACATTCAGAATCGGTTCAAACTGTACGCAGTACGTTTATATAACCTTTATTGCTGTTTGCTCTTCGTTTGATTGCCTGATCGAAGCCACTCGCTAGTAATTAAGAGAACAATAGTGCATTGTTTCTGTATCTATAGAGTACTGTATATAGAGTAAACAATGTCATTGTTCTCTTAATTACTAGCGAGCGGCTTCACCCGAATTTTAAAAAAAACGAAAACCCCGGCCAAAAAACAAAACCACGTGCAGAAAAAATAAAAAAGGCCACATAAACTGATCTTTCCACGGCATTTACATAACATTAAGGTACCGTCACCACTTGCTCGCCCCAAAATTCAGGATAATATAATGACCATGTTGATGAAAATACTATACTGATTATAAATAACATAATGCCCACCAATACAGCGTACTTGAGGCATGTGCAGGACTGATTTCCGCCTACCTACAGAATTACCGTTGACCTTAATATTAGAAAATCTTGTGCATATAGTCGGAAATGCACGCGAACGGCAAACCTAGTTTAGAACAGCATTCTTTGTTGTGTTAATACTGTCGACAACACGTTCCATACACAAAAACGCTGATGATTTTTCGTGTATTGCTTTCTGGTGGGCTGTTACTGTGCCTGCGCGCGTGCGCTTGTCTACATGCGCTCTTATAATATATTGTCTTCAGTTGAAACCACCACTAAAATCACCAGCGCAAGGTTGCGACCGCTAAATTAGACAGATTTTCACGATGCTATCATATATAATGACTGCATATCTGTAAGTCATCGAATGTGACAGCGAAAGCAGCCATCGATCTAGGTTCGTTTCAGGCATTGAGCTGCTACTTCCTTGACACTTAAAAACCAACAATTTTAAACAGACCAGTTTGTTGCGGATAGCAGTTATACTACAATAGTGTGACAGACAGGTTTGACATTCATTTCCTTGTGCTAAAAAATGCACATAATAATGCACAATAATTCACCGGGGCACCCTGCATTCGATAACTCTCACTGAAGCGGTGCGTTTGTACATGTACATTATTTATGGTAAGTTGGTCATTGTTAATAATCAATCAGAGCCAGGTGGTCAGTTGACTAATGAGGCATAACAAAAACTTGGCATAAACAAAAGAATGCTGTAACGTTAACCGAGCCATGAGCGGGAGATCGCAACATATAAACCGTTACGTTGATTCTTTCATTCATACAATCATTACTAAACGCTGCATCATTAAGGTTCTTTGACGGTTTCCTACTTGTCACATCTAAAACCCTTCACAAATGAACATTTTCCGCTGGTTTGTGTTGGTTGTTATTGCTGCACTCTGCTTACAGGTATCCCAAATATGATACTACTATTATAATAATTATGCCGTTTATGAGTAGAATGGGTTTTTTGTACAGCTTATGTGAATCGGATGTCTTTACAAATGTTTTATTGTCTTTTTGTTGAATTGCTCATACTTCGGATTAGTATTGCGCAATGAATGCTTCAAGTTCGTATCGTTACATGCATTAAAATGCACTTGATGCTGTTAAAGATTCCATTTGTGCTGAATAACGATTTTTCCCTATCTTTGTCTCGTAGGTTCGCGAGAGCTGGGGAAGGACCTGCAAGAAACACAGTGACTGCGATGAAAGTAAAAAAGAGTGGTGTAATAAGCCGGGCACAGCCAATCAGCACCCCGACGACACGATAGAAGGAGCATGCACCGACGCTGGCTTCGGCTAAGAATTAATCGCTTAATCTGAATCATGCTATTAATCAATTAGAAAAAATAGAATTTAAACTAAAGAAACATCGATATCCTCATTTTCAATCTTAAGTGGCTCCCTGGCTGGTTACGGTACAGTACCATGACGAACTTCCATCCTTACACTTTAATTCTTAATCAACCACTAATGCGCACGTGGTCGTTGGTTTTCTTTCGGTCCCTTCATATACAGAATATTGATCGGCCGTAACTAGCGATGCAGTTGACCTCGAAGTGAAACCCTGTTTGGTATGGAAATAAAGAGTCGTTGAGTTTCTGGAAAGGGCGTCTGGCATGTGGTGCTGCTGAAGATGGGTCTCAAACTCCCCACACAACACAACGCATGTGCGATACATGCATCAAAACCGATACATGCACCAAAACATTCTAAAAAAAGCGCAGAACGAAACATTTGTTTGTGAGCCAAAACTGTTATACCTGAGACAAATTTCGGAGAAAAAATTAATCTATATGTCGTACGCTATAAGTACGGGGGGGAGGGGGCGTGGTAAGACGCAAGTAGTGTTTGGCTGCTTCTTCCTATGAGTACAATCACACACTTACTTAATTTCTAGACTGGTTTGTACGTGTATACGGTATAAAGTATAATTTAGTATCGTTTAGACCATCGACACGCGATTTTTGTTAGATTTGTGCGCATCGTTACGGCTAACGATAAATTCACTTTTTGATTCGCGGGTCAGTTGTACACAAGCGATCTTACGAGCTGCTGACAATAAGTACGTTAAACACTGATTGTACATCTGGATTGGAAATTGTCGAATTTAGTTTAGATCGGAATTCAGGTGGGCAGGATCATGCATCTCTACATTTAAAGCACGGTAATACGAATAATCACGGTATGTCGCTTAACGGTTTCCCTGTATTTATTGTGAACGAACCACTCAACGTTCCCAGAAGAATAACACATCCTAAGCCATTAGCCGAGCTGTAGAAACCACACAAACATAGGCGCACCGCGCACGTGATGATCTGGTAAACTTTAGCGTCTGATTTTCTTGCCCTGCAGTTTTACTGTCTGCACGTTGAACATTCACATGTGAATAGTCAAAAATTTTGTTGTTCTGAATGTTGGACCGTCGTCTGTCTGCAGTGCCTATACACTCCTCCAGGTTACATCTGATCTGTTTGTTCATTTGGTAGCTGTGATAATCAGGTTCTACGAGATTTTTATGTGATGCAAAAGTGCATAGGCGCCTTGCAGACTAATTAATCACATGTTTAATAACAACTTTGGATAATGAAGTAAACAGAATCGACTGCAGCTGGAGGGGTTACAGCTGCCATGCTGAACACTTTTTCAGATTTTATCCCGGTGTAACTAACCAACGTTAGACGGACTGAAGTAATTTTTTGCTGTTTCTATTTTATATATTTGTTCGAAGTACAATAGCTTTATCCGATGCGGCTATTACTCGCCGCCATCGCTTTTACAGCGCTGTATATAGCAGTTGCCGAAGGTACGTGTATAGGGCGAAGGGTGCGTAAATTGAGTCTTATTAGAAAATTTGAATCTGATCCGTAAGGTTTTGTACAAATCCTTTTTCCTCTTCTATATCATACATGGTTCACGAGAAACTCTGTGCACCACATGCCATTAAAATAGCAACAGTACTTTGTGCTGTGACTATCATTTTTTTACGACATACTTGTTTTAAGGTCACGATCCCGTTAGTTTCTAATCTTGCTCATTCCCGATCATAAGGCGCTCTGGTTGCCCATTAATAGCAATACACATTTTGATTAACACAAATATCCAAGATTCTACATCTGTCGTATACATATATAGGGTTTGAAGTAATCAGCCAGTGCAGCGGGTCTTTAATCAGTTGAACGCATAGCATTACTACGTCCGGCTAAGCCAGACAATGCACTGTACTTCGTACTAATGAAGTGTATGTCAAATTTTGTCAGGAGCCTGCAGCTTCACGAAAGCGGAACATGACAAAAAAGAATTAGATCGATGCTGCGGACTGTGGGGAAGAGATCCTCCCGCCAAGATCAATAAGAAAGGGCAAAGAACGCAGAAAACCAGCTGGCCCGGATTCTGCAAGAAACATGGTTATGGTGGTGGCGGTGGTGGTGGAGAAGGTGGCGGAGAAGGCGGCGGTACTGTACTGTAGCGGTCGTTCTCGGCAGGTTGTCTCTACCGGGCATCTGCAACGCAGTAGATAGGACATCTCACTTTTTTTATTCGGGTGATGATGTCCCTGTGTCCGGTTTTCCTCTTAGATCCTTTAGGTTGCAGCTACTATACTTATCAGCGGTTTCACTTTCTGGCGGTTGTTTTCTGTTACGTCAAAAGCTTATATTAACGGGTACGTTACGACAAGAGCCGTTCTTTGTGTACTCTGATATCGCTCGCTTGATGAGCGCGAAGAGAGCGTTATTAGTCTAACGCTATTAGAGCGTTATTTATTACGCCACAGTAGATACATTTTGTGGTTTTGGGCAGTCACGGTGGCAGTGAGTCACTAGTGGCATTGTAACTGCTCGTTGGCCAGATCACAGCACTGCTACCACCTCGGACAGCAGTACTGTGCTTTTTAATCAGGAATTTTTTTCCATGGCCTGTAACAATGGTCATGCAAAGATGTAAGAAGATTTGTTTGGCCTGGTGAAAGTACTGCAACCCGTGACATATTTACGAGAGTATGACTATGGTTCTTTCTGCTTATGGACGGGTTAATCTGAATTCCCAAGATATTAAATGTGAAATGATCTTATTCAGGATAATTCAGCATAAAACATTATAGGTAAAGATGGCGGCGGCGACGAAGGCGGTGATTCCGGTGGCGGAGACGGTGGTAGTGACGCTGGAGGTGGTGGTGCTGACGAAGGGGGTTCTGGCGAAGGAGGCGAGGGCGCTGATGCTGGGGGTGGTGATGACGCAGGGAACGCAGAGAAGGCTGAAAGCGAAGAGCAGGCTGGTGGAGGCGGAGGGAAGGCTAAAAACGGTGGGAAAGCTAAAAACGGAGGGAAGGCGGGAAACAAGGGGAAGGCTGGTGGCGGAGGGAAGGCTGGAGGCAAGGGGAAGGCTGGAGGCAAAGGGAAGGCTGGAGGCGAAGAGGCGGACGCAGGAGGAAGTGGCGAAGAACGAAAATAATTACAACAAAACGATGCTGCGACGAAGGCTTTTGCTAACGGCTTGCTTGTGGATTAGGGGTCTTTTCGGCGTTTGTTTTTTTTAAACAAAGATTGGGTTTTTCAGTAACGACTAGCATATCTTGTCTGTTCAGGGATATATTGCTAGAAACTGCGCACTAAGATGAGCCACAAACAAAAGTCAAGGCGAGTTACACTATTGTATGGGTTGGTACAAGCGTGCAAGCATGGAGACGAGAAAGCAGATCCGCAACTATAAATATTCCACTAGCAACTGAACTTACACCTCGGGGTCAAGAGTACATACCTGTCACACCTAAATACGTACACCTGAAACATGTAAAACCTTTTACAATAAAAGCTACTGGATTTCGTGAGCGCGGGGTATTATTTCGACGAAAGCGAACCAAAGGACTCTAAACTCAACAAACTTCGTGTTGTTTCAGCTTGTCTGCCCTTCGTTCATTAGGTGAACAGCTCTGGTGTCCATATTCTTTAATACTGGCGGGTGCGCTGATTGATGCTCCTATACTAACATAAACGACAGAGTGATTCCTCGATTGATATGAAAGAGCTAACTGCTAAAATAAATAGTGAGCAAACCTGTTGCACTTTGTGGGCAGTTGTCCTTTTTCCGTTCGGACGTCAAGCTAACAGCAAACAAGTGAGCAAAACGAAGAAATGGGATGTATAACTTGTACGTCGGCATAAGTCTTAGGAACGCTTGTCATGCGGCCGTATTATGTTCAGACAGGCGATCACTTCAACAAAGGTTACAGTAAACTGTCAACTGACGCATACCCAGCAAATAACTTTATACCGTGACTACAGCTATCGGTTGTATTATCCTGTTAAATGCTTGTCCCAAACAGCTATCACCATTGCGATCTTATCAAAATGGCCGTTTATTCTGGAACTGGATGACAGCATATTTCCCGGTCAGCATCCAGTCGCTTTCATTCGCATTGAGTCGTTGCAGTCGTTCTGCATCTGTGAATCCCACAACGATCGTCGACTTGATTCCCCTCAACGAACACAACGCCGTCGGCTTGAACGCGCGCAGCACGGTGGAAAACGTCTCTGTCGGACCCCAGCGCAGTTCCCCCGTGAGTTTCCTGTAGTTCAAATCTCCCTTGAAAATCAGCAAATCCGCCTTCTGTAGTTCGGCATACAACTCGGGCGCCTTGATATCCATCACATCATAATCATACGGCAGCGTCCAGAATGGTTCAGCGGTTAGAACAAACTTTCCTTCTTGCAGATACTTTTTCCACTTTGTCCCAAATTTAACGGACGAGTTGCCCAACTGATCGACCATGTCCAGGGTGCGGTGGAAATCGGGAACAATCACATCTGACACGTACCAGGGAAAAGTCTTCACACGATAGTGCACGGTGGATGCGAGTCCTGATACGATCAAGTATTCGCCTAAGATAAGGTCCGTTGTTAGTTCGAAGCCGTAGTTGTCGCAGATGATGTTGATGTGGGCTGGGCGGTTGAGATTAATAAGATACGTCCAGATGTCCTCTGATTGGTCGACCAATAGGTGCTCTTTTATGCGGACCTGTTCGTCGTGGAAATCATGAGAGATGACCTCGGTGGATTTGTTTTGGGTCGCTGTATGGGCAAGGTCACCTTTATTGCCCCATACCGATAACTAATAACAATACTGAAGTAAAGGTTCGGTACAGATAAGAACGGTCGAATGCATACTCTGAATAAATTGAAAAGATGTTTTTTGACAAGCGGTGAATTCTTGTCCTCGCTTGCAGCGACTGTCTCCAGCGTGTTTGCTAGATAATCCAGCAAAGCTTCTATATTGTGCATGTTGTACTCCAAGGATGCTGCCTTCCGCGCTTCGAAATGGTCCCATGTTTTGGTGCATGATCTGAAAAACGCTTTTCACGTACCTGTGCAGCAGATAGCAAGATTGTGGCTTACGCATTTTGGAAGATAGCTCTGAGACGCCGGTAAAAGTAACATTCAACGAAGGTGGTCGGGGAGTCGTACCAGCGCGGCACGTCGGATGCGTTACGCTGGTTCTTGGCTAGCGGCCGTTGCAGCGCCCAGTTCCACTCGCTAGCTGAGTCGCTGTTGCTTGGTTCCGTTGGAAACTCAGTCAACGGTGCGTTGACGCTGTGTTTCAGTTCTTCTTGTAGTTGCGTCAGTCCTTTCCGAACAGTTTCGTTACATTGTCGAAGTTCGTCCAGCTCAAATAAGTGTTACTTTCAGACTGATGAAAAATGCTTTGAATGTTGCACAAAGACTTACACTTATATTCTTTTCCATTTGCACTGTAAAGGTAAACATTAGTGATCCAGGTTTAATGAACAATATCGAAAGAAAAATAACATACGAAATCGCTGGAAATCTTTTTGCGCATCTTGCAATATGGTTGGTAAGCGCGTCTCCACCGTGAAATGGCCGTGTGAACTAAAAGTTTTTGTTTGAGATGCGGCAAATGGAAATGAGATGAATAACTTACTCAGAGGTATCCGCCCACCAAAATGGCGGAAGGTTGCTTTGGGACGGATCAACAAAGCGTAAACTAGGGTCGATATTTCCCATTTGTTGCGGCTGGGCACGCGTTAATCCCATTGTCAACGAAATCAGCATGAAAATGTGCAGCGCCATGTTGGATGTGCTGCAAAGCTTCGTGGTCCCAACAGTGATGGCTCAGTAATCGGTAGAATTCTCGTGGAAATTTATAAAAATCTGCTATGAACTACACTCGGCACCTGATGATTCAAAGAGCCATCCACAGAACCATCACCGGTACAGTGTGAAAAAATCATTGCCGGCAGTTAAACCGCTCGCTCATTCCCTGTGCGAGAATATTTATGGCTGTCTAAAGGTCGCAGTTATCGCGCAGCCGATCACTGCGCACCTTGATATAACTTTCGATTAGTCGTTTTCCCACACCGGATGCCCAGTGCGCGGAATGCTGGCAGCAAGTAACAACAAAGGCGAGGACATGCCGGTACCATTACTCACGTCAGTAATAATATCGTTGACTCGGTAGTCGGTAGCGATTGTACTGCTTTAGAGACGTTTTTTATTCCTAGTTGTCAGTCTGAATATTTTGAAAACGTTAACGCATTCGTGGTTCGAAGAATATATCAGTGGCGATCAATTGTCAACCAATCCAACCATCACCGGTACAGGGTGAAAAATCACACTGTACTGTACAGTGTCAGTAGATTCTACCTACATTACCTTCTTTGTATATAAGAATTGATAACAGCAGCTTATACAATGGCGCCTCTCCCTAGATTCTCCGTGATCAACATGGGTTATTACGGCGGGTTTGATCAGTTTGACTGGAATGGACTGCGTTCTCCTATGTACATGGGCACGGAAAAAAAGCCGGGAAGCGGATTTGTAATCGCTGTATCCGAAATTAAAATGAGCCAAGAATATCTGGAACATGCTGCTGGCCAAATGGGAGATTATTGTGACGTCCATTATCTGCCTTCATATAGTTCGCACCCGGGAAACCATAACTATGGACTGCTGGTGTTGATCGACAAGGAATTTAAATCGAAAAAACTAGCTTGTAAGACCAGAACAGAAGTGACCAAATCGAAGAAGAATCAGTTTGTGTACCAGTATATCGTCTTGAGTCGGTCTTCTCCCTCGAAAGCGAATCAAAAGCTGACAGTTGGGTATGTTTCTTTGGCTACCGCAAAGCAGATTACACTGCAGACAGAGTGCAGATGTTTGCTTCAGATCTGAAGGGTTTTTGCTCCAAGAATAAAGGCACGAATATTGCCATTTTTGGAGATTTTAATATTCGGCGAAAACTATCTCCATCTACAGACCTCGAACATTGGGGACAGTTTGATTACAATAACAGGACCTGGGGAGGCACTGTTGCAGAGCCGATATATGCTGCAGTTATAGATGCCCAAGTCTTCGATACGATATTCACACCAACCAACGTGCTGGGAAGAGATGCACCGGATTATTTCGGCATGACGACGCACAGAAAATATTTCGAAGCAAGAACGGTGGAGTTGCAGTATCCTAACTATACCGGCGATATCAGCGACCATTTCGTTTTACGCCAGTTTCCGGTAGTAAAGGCGTATTCTGCTTGCGGGCATCCGGACTGCGACAAGGATTTATTTACGGGCGCTGTATTTTTGAGCGAGGACATTGCTGCGCATAAAAATGGTCATCGGTGTGCGAGTAATCATTCAGTTGTTTGTTCGACATGCTTACACTGGTACGCACCAACCAAAACCTCCGGCTCATCACAGCACGACCAACCGGATCACAGGCGTACTTGGCGAATCGATCCCAGCCTAAAAGATCCCTGGCGTTTGCAAGCTAACCCAGGCTTCAAAACGAGATGTGGTCTAAGAAGTTCTGACCTGAGAAATGGTGCGATTTCCGAGCTAAGGCGGCGGACCTCAAGATACATGGACGTGAGGTACACTGGGTTTTGACGTGGAGAGTTTTCAATTGCACGGATGAGTGCTTCGTTACAGATCCGTCACGAAAAACTTTCCAGACACCCGAGGAGCGGGCACAACATAAGAAAAACCACTTTCCGAAGAAAGATTACGACAAGCAGTGTTTAAAGTGCTTGCTGTTGTTTCGGGATAAAGATAAGCATTCTGCCTGCCTGTTTGAATACAAACCGGAAGCGGACAAAATTTACCAGGCGACAAGGCAAGAAATTATAGATAACTGCAGCCAGAAAGCCGCAGAGAAGCCAACCGGTCCGGCTGCTGGAACGCGAAGCAAAACAGCAGGAGGACAACAAAAAGAAAACGAAAGCGTTTCCGGGACAAGATCTGTCATAAAGAAGAAGCAGCCACAGCCACTGTCCAAGTGAATTCAAGCGAAAGTGTGGAACACGGGATAAAAGTGAATCAATAATGTGCTCGACTGCTAGATTCGTTAATGCTTGTAGTCCTGCTTGCAGTGCTTAAGGGGACTATCCGGTTAAACCGATGGTTTTGCAGTTGCCGTTGCCACTGTACGGATGTAAACAACAGACAATATCCATATAATCGTTTCGAAAGTGAAAGGATGGAACTGTCCGTTTGTCCAGGAAAGATGGAACGGATGGAACTGTCCGTTTGTCCGCGCAATAGGCGGTTGTTCTGCAATACGGTTGAAACGTTTAAACAGAGATTCCGGTTTTAAAATCCACGTTTCCATCCAATTTGATTAGGCAATATATCACTAAATGCGCATAAATGAGCTGATCATTCTGAACCACTTTCAGCCAAAACCGACCGGTGTGAAATTTTAAAATGAATTTCAACAATTTTGAAATCCATTTTAAAATTTCACTCCGGTCCGTTTTGGCTGAAACTGGTTCAGAATGATCAGCTCATTTATGCGCATTATTGATATATCTTCTAACCAAATTGGATGGAAACGTGGATTTTGAAACCGGAATATCTGTTTAAACTTTTTGACCGTATTGCGGAACAACCGCTCATTGCGCGCACAAAGGGGCAAAACAACAATGGAGTTCCATCTTTTCACTTTCAAAATGATTGTATGGGTTCTGTCTCTAGTTTTCACATACGCAGTGGCACTCTTTTGCGCAAAACCTCCCAAATGACCGGAGTCTAGCCTTAATATTCATACCTTACGAAGTCGTATTCCGCTGGCTGCGAAAGAAGACTGATCATTGATGTGTTATTCTGTAGACGTGTCTGTGGACTGTGGTTCATGGTGCTGCTGACATGTGCGTTGTGTTGTCGCGCCAGGTTTAAATTGTCATGTAATGAATGTCAAGCATATTGAGCTTTCACCGACCATAATCACCACCGTAACATGGGTAAATAATGTCTTGGTCATGGCTGTTCTCTAGCCGCGTGCGTACTTCGTGGCGCTACGTTACAGTACTCTTTTTTATTTTTTCAGTTTTTACGAGAAGGTAGTAATACCGTAGTATACGCACGCCGCTAGAGACTGATGTAAAGGTTCGGTTCAGATTGAAATGAGTAAATGCACACTCGGAATAAATTGAAAAGATGTTTCTGAACTTCTTAATCAGCGGTGAATTAGGGTCTTCGCTAGCAGCAGCCGTCTCCAACGTATTTGCTACTGGCAAATATTCCTACAAGGTCTGAATGTTGTGCATGTTGTACGTCAAAGATGCTGCCCTTCGCGATACAAAATGGTCCCTTGTTTTGACGCATGATCTGAAAACCGTTTTTAATTTGCTGTGCAGCAGATAGCAAGATTTCGACTTACGCCTTTTGGAAAATGTCTCTGAGACGCCGGTAAAAGTAACATTCGACAAAGGAAGTGGGTGAGTCGTACCAGGGCGGCACGTCGGATGCGTTACGTCTGATTCTTGATTCTTGGCTAGCGGCCGTTGCAGCGCCCAGATCCACTCGTTGGCCCAGTCGATGTTGTCAGGTTGCGTGGAAAACTCCGTCAGTGGTGCGCTAACTTAGAGCATGCGTTAATCCCATTGTCAACGAAAGAAGCATCAAAATAGGCAGCAGCATATTGCATGGACATGCTTCGAAGATTCTTATCCCCACAGCTAGTGATTGCTGAGTAATTGCCATACATAATTTCCACAGTAATGGATGATAATCTGCTACGAACGGCTCGGGACGGGATGAGTAGAAAAGCCGTCCGCATAACCAGTAACGGTGCAAAAGTGTGAAAAAATCGTTGTCGGTTGAAAAACCACACGCTCATGAGTCATGCCCAATGCGAGAACATTTATGGTGGTCTAAAGGTCACACTTATCGCGGAACTGATCACTGCGCTTGCTGACATGACTTCGATTAGTCGTCTTCTAACACCGGATGCCCAGTGTGCGACACGTTGGCAGCTTCCAGCCTGCAGTAAATGCAGTAGTATACGCAAGTATCCAGTATAGTATGATAGACCAAGCAAAAACAGAGGCGAGGACAT
Organism: Paramacrobiotus richtersi; assembly: GCA_034698045.1. NCBI lineage: Eukaryota > Metazoa > Tardigrada > Eutardigrada > Parachela > Macrobiotidae > Paramacrobiotus > Paramacrobiotus richtersi. The sequence goes on along the minus strand of JAQGAU010001660.1, from coordinate 3,855 downwards.
GCCGGTACCATTAGTCATTAACAATACTGATTACTCAGTAGTGATTACTGTGCGTAAGAACCGCTTTTTATTACTTGCTGCAGTCAGGATATCTTGAGAACGCTAACACACTTGAAGTCTCGAGGAGTGTACAAGTGGCGATCGACTGTTATTCGATTCTATCTACTTTCTCTTTGTCTAACAACTCATAACAGCAACGTACAAAATGGCGCCTCTTCCCAAATTTTCCGTGATCAACATGGGCTATTACGGCGGTTTTGACCAGTTTGACTGGAGTGGACTACAATCCGCCGGGTATATGGATTCCGATGATCCAAAAACCGGATTTGTAATCGCCGTGTCCGAGATTAAAATGACCGAGCAACATTTGCAGGAAGCTACTAGCCAGATGCGAGATTTTTGTGATGTTCACTACTTGTCTTCCCATAGTTCATACCTGGGAAATTATAACTATGGACTGCTGTTGTTGGTTGATAAGAAATTTAATATGCACGTACTGGACTCTAAAACCATCTTCGAAGTGATTCAGCCTAAGCTAGCGCCCGAAAAATTTACTGAAGCGAATGAACCGACGCTGTCTTTCGAAACGACGGCTGAAGTCGCTGAACCAACGTTACATAGTAAGACCATCGTCGCTGAAGTGATCGAAAGCCAGACTATGCTGGAGGAGTACCAGAAGAACCTGTTTCTGTTCCAGTATATCATCTTCACGCTCAGCAGTGAATCTAAAGATGACAGCTGGGTATGCTTTTTTGCCTACCGCAAAGGGGATTACACTGCCGGTAGAGTGGAAGAGTTTGCTTCAATCCTGAGGAATTTCTGCACCGAATACAAAGACACCTACACAAATGTAGCTATCTTTGGAGATTTCAACATTCTCCGCAAAGTATCGACTGACTTCGACCATTGGGGACAGTTTGATTATAATAACAGAACCTGGGGAGGCAGTATTGCGGAGAAGATATACAATGCTGTTAAAGAAGCAGATATTTTCGACACGATATTCACACCAACCAAAGTCCTTGGCACAGATGCTCCCGACTATTTCGGCATGACGAAACACAGAAAATATTATGAAGCTGAAATGGCAGAATTGAAGTATCCAGGCTATGAAGGCGATATAGCGGATCATCTCGTCATGTGCCAGTATCCGGTAAAAAAGACCTTTATACCTTGTACAGTTGAGGAGTGCGACAAAAATTTATTTACGGGTGCTGTATTCCTAATCGATGACATTAACAGGCATACAAATGGCCACCGAGTCACGAATAGCCATGTAAACGTTTGTTCCACGTGCTTACACTGGTACACGTCAGCAACCAAGGGAAACAAAACCAAGCACGAAGGACCGCACAGCCGCACCTGGCGGATCGATCCACATCTCAGAGATCCTTGGCGTATGGAACTTAACTCAAAGTTCAAAAGCAGATGCAGTTTTAGCACTGTCAGTCCTCCGATAGGAACTAATGAGCGGTGCGTTTTCCGGGCTAAGCCGGCAGAAATGAAGATACACGAGCGTGGCGTGCATGGGGTGATGTCTTGGAAAGTTTTCAAGTGCCCAGACAAGTGCTTTGTTAAAGACCCGGCACGAAAATCTTTCCAGACACCTGAGGACCTAACACAACATAACAGAAACCACTTTCCAAAAAACGACAGCGACGAGCAGTGTTTAAAATGCTTGCTTTTGTTTCGGCACCTAAAACAGCATTCTGCATGCCTATTTGCAAACAAAGAGGACGCGGATACAAGTTACCGGGCAAATAAGCAAGAGATTATCGATTACTGCAACAAGAAAGCCGCAGAGGAACCGACCGGGCCAGTTGCTGGAATTCGGAGTAGGTCGGCTACCGGGAAACCAAAAGGAGCTAGTCATGCTTCCGGGAGTGATTTCCGCTGTAAGGTTCAGAAATGCCTTGTCAGAGATCAGTCACGGAAAATCTTTAAATCTGCCACAGGCTGTCGTAACCATAAGAAAAAACACGTCCCAGAAACCCCCGGTGACGAGCAATGTCCAAAGTGCTTGCTTTTTTTCACGCGGATAAACAGCCATAATGGATGCCGATTTAACAAGGAAGCCGACAAAAAGTACTTGTTATCTACAGAAGAAATTGAAGACTATTTCAAGCAAAGAACAGCGGACGAATCCGGTCCAACTGCGGGAACACGAAGTAGAACGGCAGGTGGACAACCAAAAGAAGCCGAAAATGTTTCCGGGACGAAATCTGGCATGAAGAAGAAGCAGGCAAAGCCGCTGTCCAAATGAATTCGAGCGAAAGTATAGAACACGGCAGTGACGAATTTAGACCCATTCCGAGGGGTAGGCCAGGGAACCCACGAAGGGTCAAATAAACGCCACTCCCAGTTATTTGCTTCCGGCAGAAATAAACCCCAGTTATAAATCTGATGTAGGCATTCTGACCGGCCTTATGCCTGCTACTCTTCCGGTCGTTTTTAAGCGCACTGGCGAAATTCTACGCGCTGCGCGAAATAATTCCGAATAAACACCGCGCGAAGCGCGAAAATTTTTCAGATTTTTGTCTTTTATTGGTCCGGAAAATTCGCTCGAAGCGCGAAAAATTTGAGGCTTTTCCAGCTTTAATTCAATTAGAAACCTTATTCTGTACATCGAAAATATTATCAGAAGATTTGGCGAAACAAGAAAGAAGCAAGACCATTATTCCCTTTCAAAAAGTGCCTTAGCACGGGGCAGTGTACCCAATACTGACGCCGCGTTTCCCCTCACAACAGCAGCAGAAAAACGTTGTTTCAAGAGGTCGACTACACTAACCCGAACGAGCTGCGCGCGGCACACTTATTAGAAGTACGACACGGCACAGCATACGGCTCGGCAGTCGGCATATACCGTGTCTGTACTTGCACGTAATGTTCGGATCTTAAGGCTGTCTTACAGGCGGCGATGAGGACTAGTCGATTAGGACTATTAAGCTCAGAATGCTACTGACCAATTAAAAAAATGCTGCAGAATTACAGAAACTGCAAGGGGGTGGTATTGGATATAACTTTGCACTAATGTATTTGTTGTCCAAGGGGGTACCCTTACCAATTTCGAAGTACCCATTTTGGTCGGCCAGGGGTGGGCCATGGCCCCTTGGCCTACCCCCTAAATTCGTCACTGGAACACGGCATAAAAGCGAAAGTATGGAACACGGCATAAAGGCTGATCAATCATGTGCTCAACTGCTGAATTCATTATTGCTAGTCTTTTCAACCAAGTAACTGCCGTCCAGTCGTGGTTGAACCGTTACCTATGCGCATATTGTCGTCGGCAGTTGCGCAAAGGCTTGAATTATGGGCTGATATTGCGGATGATCAGGGTGGTTTTCGGTCGGGAAGGAGTACTGTGGATCAGATTTTCATATTGCATACCATATGCGAGAAATATGCTTTTAAAAAAAGACCTGTGTTTTTAGCATTTATTGATTTTACTAGTGCGTTTGACACAGTGTGCCATGAAAAGTTGTGGAGACGCGTTCAAGCATTGGGTATTTCTCAGAAAATGTTATCGTTCCTAAGAACAATGTACTCGTTTGCCAGAAATCGAGTTAAATGGAATAACATGTTTTCAGAATTTTTTCCCCTAGAAAAAGGTGTAAGGCAGGGTGATCCATCATCAGCAATTCTTTTTAACATATATATCGATTCGCTCACGAAATACGTCAGTGAAGGACGCATCTGTCCAATCGCGTTGGGAAAACTTGCGGTCTATTTCTTGAAATTTGCGGACGATATTGTGTTAATAAGCGAAACTGAGGGTGAGCTACAGGAGTCGGTAAATCGGTTAAAAGCGTTCTCAGACGGGTTTGAACTGGTAATTAACTACAAAAAATCCTTTTG
>JAQGAU010001659.1:0-18202 GCA_034698045.1 Paramacrobiotus richtersi | reverse complement strand
TTCTACAGGACGCGAAAGACTGCTATCATGGACGGCTAATACTGGACATTAGCGGAAATTCACTAGTGATCTAAGCGACGATGAAAAGTGTGCATTTGATGTCCTGATTTTTGACAAGCTGTACGGGTAGAACTGCTGCAGTCTCGGGTCGAGTTTGTTGCATTGACTGTATGGGAATGCTCCTGTTTTTATGTTATTGTTTTATTATTGTTCTAACTGTGTTTTCTTCATTTTATTGCTGTTTTATGTTTACTGCATGTCATGCACGTCTTGCGCATGGCACCTGCTGGACGGAATAAGCCAGGGGAATAAAGTTGTTGTTGCATTCTATTGATGTAATGGCCGTACGAATTTTCTGCCGGTACCTCTGCCTCGCATACCGTGACAGCGCTACAAATATGTCCGAAGGTTGCTTTCTTAACATGGACAGACGGGAATGAACATAAGAATGGAGCAGACGGTAATGAGCACAAGATTAGTGATACCATGACTGCCCAGGCAGAACGCCCTGATCCATGTTTATCCATCTCCCTGATCCCTATCGTCCTGTTCAAACAACGACTGAGGCAGTGATCTGCTTTAGCACCTTCACACTGGACGGAATGTTGAGTACTGGCGAAATCCCTTGGACATGCAGGCTTTTGGATGGAAGCACGGCAAGCAGAAATACTTATACTTCAGGCTGCTGGCCGTTCTAGGGGAAAATTTGAAACCAGTGGAGTGGGCTGAGTGCAAATGATGATCAAAAGTCTGAACATTTTGTGTGGTACACCTGATGGTATATAATTTTACTAAATTAATCCGCTGTCTGAACGTGTCTTGGATAATAGTCCGAAATCTGACCAGGACATTATGGAGAAGCCCACAATGTCCGTCCCCCAGCATACGCCCGACACCGCCATCCCATTGCCAGCCATTCTCGATGCCCCTTCCAGCGTTCCATCTCTGACGCTGTTGCTGGACGAGCTTCACCGTCTGTCTCCGGCCCTGCTGTCCACTTTGGAGTTTTTCAGTCATCCTGGGGCCTCCAGTTCGTCACTGGTAGAACCCCCGGACCTCCGTGACCTGGGCATTGGGCAGCCCGAGAAACGGAGGATCATTTGCGAACACGTGGTTTGGTTGACACATATGGAACACTACCGAGGCCGAGCAGAGCACCAAGCAGGGATTGGAGCGCCACCAAGCGGCTGTCTGATGCCCTTGTGTCGGAAGATGAATGCACTGGCGGAGCATGGAAAGCAGTGCACAGCTGGAAATCATTGCCTGGGTACGCAATAAACTTAATTCCAGGGTATTTTAATAAACTTTGCGTAGACTTTATATATAACTATTATAATAATGTATTCGATTAATTTTATTAAATATTAATGCAGTTATAATTAAATGCAGCGGCATCTATACGAAGGATGGTAATATTATCAAGACAAAATGACGGTGATTGGTGCATTAATCTAGCTGAATTTTAGAACTACTAGAAGTTTTAGTTTTCATATTATCTTTATGACATTGAGGTAGATGTCAAGCTTTGTTTTTACCGGCTTGGATTCCGACAAATCACCTACACAGATTTTCGTAATTCCTGAAATTTCTGTGTTGTTACGAAGGCATTAATATAATTCGCTTCTACAATTGTATTCGGCAAATGCCAGTAACATCTGGGACTGACTGAAATCCCGAAGACTAGCGCAATTAAAAAAAATCGTGATAAATGTTGATGTACAGCAACCACTTTGTGGAAATATAAACAATTCAGTTCATTAGGCTTTTTCCAATCGGTCTCTGCCTCATTGTGTTATCTATTTCATGTGGTAGTTTCAAGTGACCATATTATACGGAAAACGTGTATTTTTGCGTTCTGCGTAACGGTCCTCTTCATTCTGCAGTTGGCAACTGTGCATTTTCAAAACGGATCCTGGGCCATTGTGAAACGTGCACGTTAGACCGGTGCTCGGTGTGTGAGCCACTAAACAGCTACTACCGCTATAAAGCAAAAAAACCTGCAGGTAACCTTTTGTCAGACGAAATCAATATCGTTACGGTGTAGCAGATTTAATGTCACTGTAGATCGTGCACTTTCTGATGAGGGCATTAAAACCGCACACGTGGGACACGCACCCGTCACGGTAGGATCGCCCCAACAGCCATCGTTCCAGACGGTACTCCCTGGCACCATTCTACCGTGCACTGTGCCAACCGGCAGCGAGAACAGAGCAAAAAGCCTGTTAACGAGCGTAAAGGAACTCTGTAAGAATGCGCCAGAGATTGCACATGCGGATGACCAGCAAAACTGTATGGTACGACTGTCCAACGAGAAGCCGGGCATCGAAACGGGGTTTCTGGAGTATGTGGCCAGCCGACCGGGCCACGTGGGACCGGACTGTGGGATGTTCATGAAAACGAAAGATGCCACTCGGGATAATCTACCCAACCCATCATTCCGCCTAGGACACGGCTGTCCCGTCACCCAGCTGTACTTCACCCTGCCACCGGCAGTCTACACCGCGCTGATGCAGAATCCCGACCACGAGCTGGAACTCGCGTGCTACGACCACACCGGGAACACGCGCTGGCCGGCATCCCTCTCCGTCGTCGTCAACGGGACACCGGTGATGATTCAGCGCCGGCCACAGGAACACCGGCCGCTGTATATCAAGGAGTTGTGCCAGGAAAATGTGGAAAACGGTATTGTCTTCTGCACCACCACGGTATGCTGCTGTGCGTACCGCTTTGTCCTGCATGTGGTGCACCGGTCTCCGGTGAAGAAGACGATGCTGCCTTTTGTCAGCGGTATCGATGGATGTAAGTGCAGGTGTTTGGAATAGCTTTGCAGTCCCCTATCCAACTGATCTGGGTCACTTACTTAGCTTAGTAGTTAAAGAATGTGATAAATATCAAAAAATCAGGTTAATTTTTGTCCGTACTTGATAAGTTCAGTCGTGCATACATTTTTGTAAAGTCCTGAAAACTCGATGTGATGCACACGGTATCCGCCCAACGTAATGTGCGGCGGACCATAGTCTAATGCAGAGTTTGTGACTCACCCTGCATGTGTTTATAACTCGCTGTGGTGCAGATAACATCGTTTAATGTATTTGTTGGAATTGTAGCCATTTCCGGGACGCGTTTCGATTGGAAAACGGCTGGGGACACTGGGACCACAGTCAGCGTTAAAGTCGTTGTCGTTTCTGTTAGCCACACTGCCAAAATCCCATACGACTGGAAACCGTGGATTCCTAAGCGGTTTCGATGCCTGCAGCGCACTCCGTGGCAGTGCAAGTTTGCTGTCTACATAGCTGCCCTGATCATTGCCGGCGTATTATTATTCTTAATCGGTTTCTTTGCCGGAACTCGGTATAATTGAAGGAAGGGAACGATGTCTAGTACAAATTGCGGGTGTCCTCTAACAAACAATCCTGAGTGTTCATTTTCTTTGTGCACTTTTCGGCTATGCCATAATCATAATATTTTACTAACATAAATGGATGTTGATTTTTCGGACTCCAGTAGTTAGTACAATGACAGGAATGCTGACATGTTTTGGGTACCTTATTATTCTGCCCGTCTGTAAGCTGTTATGACTTATGTGGTGGGTTTTTGGGAATCTACAAACTACCGTTCTGCCATGTTCGGACTTCTGTTTTGCATTTTTGTTTGCATTATTTTGCGCTTTTTGCCTGGAGTGCTTGAGACGATAAACCATCTGTTATTAACTGAATGTGCAGATCTTGTTTGTATTACGTAACGTATTTGCATCACAGAAGAAAACCGGCGGAATCGCACCTTGTTACTACGACTTAATTACTAAACTACTGCTACAGCGAGCCCGCGTAACAGTGAACAACCGTCGTAACCTTTAGTACTTCCAATAGAGGGTACAGGACTGACTCGCCTATTCGCCCAATAGCAACAGAGAAACGTTGTTTCAAAAACGCACAAGACCGAGCCTCGCCAGACTTCTCAAGAATTTTACAACCTAAAAACTTCGAAGGCCCATAATTTTGTCGATTCGCCAAAAACTCCAAAGTTTCACAAACAATCAGTAAAAAGAGATGTGGAGCTCGCAAAAATGCATAGTGATTCTTCGTTACTGCCTCCTGCGCTTTATTAGTATTGGGGCAGACGGGAATGAATGAACAATTGTTATAATATTACGCAAAGCGTGCTTTATACTTCAGCCGGTCTCCTGTATGAGTTGTATAGTAATGTAATTTATACTGAATATCTGTACGTCCATATATACTAAATTTTTCAAATTTTTCTGTCTGTCGAATTTCTCAAACAGATACCGGTCCAGGCGTTTTTAAATACACAATAAACAGAAATAACAGGAAACAGTACACCCATGTTCAGCGCACAGTTTCCGCTCGCGAGTCGCGCTAGACGTTTAGTATACTGCAGGCTGATCGGTATCTTTCGGTAATCGCCAGCCGGCGTCTTCAGTGGAAGGGCCAGCTGATTCCGTTCCCTGCCCACTGTCTATCTGCTGCCTGTATCAGCTGACAATGGGAGTATGAAAGGTGGTCGTCTCGATATTGAACAATCCTGCTTCCTCGCATCAAGACGCCCTGATCCCTGTCAGAGGAACGGGCAAAGGCCGGTCCGGCCTGTTCAAGTATCTTCACATTTCACGAGCATATTCATTTTGACACAAATATCAGGGAAAATATGTTCTTGGTTGATTATTCATGAAATTCACTGGCCGAGCTTGAAGATGAGAATGTGCAGGCAGGGTGAATTCACCAGACCAGCTCTTTTCTTGGTTCGGCTTGCAAAGTCTGCAAGAGTGGCCACTGAGCGGAATTCAGCGTAGTGCGCTGTGTGCAAACAATCGACTGGAAATCTGAAACATGCTGCATTCGTTACATGTGTCATTTTGTAATGCTGCATAAATCAATTCCTCTGCAGTTCATCATTGCGTGATCACGTGCGTAAAATAAGAGTGCCACACCTGATTTTGTACAAACATTGTAATAAATTCATCTGCAGTTTATCTCGAAAAGCATTGCTGCAAGATATGGAGACGCCCACAACGTCCGCCTGCGGAAACGCGCCCGCCACCACCATCCCTACAGCAACCCCATCTGGCTCAGTGCCAGGTGCGCCTCCAACCCCGCAAAACATGCAGCGTACAATGGAGTTTCTGCCCCGACGACCAATGGTCAGGCCCAGGGATCTCCTCGACTTGGGCATGGTGATTGATCCAGACACAAGTCCGCTTATGGCGACACTGCGGTTTTGGTTTGTGCACAAGGATCACTGCCACAGCCGACCAGAACACCAGGCAGCCCACCCCGGCGGCTGCACGTTCTCGTTGTGTGAGAAGATTATCCAACTGTTCGAGCACGGGAAGCAGTGCACAGCTGGAGATAAGTGCAAGGGTAAGCTAATGCATTCATGTATTTAATCATATAACGGCAAATAATAATACACCTATGGATTTTAATACTGTTATTTACTATGCTGTGTAATATTTACCTTGTAGAATGAAATAAATGAAGATGTATTCCAATCACATTTTTCATGTGCATAAGATACTTAAGCAGCGTGATATACGAACTTGGAAATGATTGTTATTCATTATTACTGCTATTACTCTGTATACCACTACAGTGGCCAAACCCTTTTAGAAGGCAATTCTTTAGTTTCATGCGCAAATGTGTGTCAGTATCAAGATAATACTGCAAGTGTACAGTATAATATTTTGGTAGTATTACCCTGTATCGTAGTTTCGCGTGACCAGATGTGAAAAAAGCTTGTGTGTTACTAATGTACGTGTTCCCGTTCGTTCTTCAGTTGCCGACTGCGCACCGGCGAAACGGATCCTTAGCCACAGTGAAACGTGCACCGAAGACCGGTGTTCGGTGTGTGTGTCGCTTGGTTGCAGGATAAAGATGTTCACAGGTACTGTTTTTCACATAAAACAACGGTTAATGCATGTCGACAGAGTCATTTTCCAGCTAATGAATTATCGAAAAAGCTCGCCACAGCCGTGATGATGATCGCTAAACCTGCAAAAGCCCCCCAATCGAAACAGACGGCAAAGGTGGGATCCCCACCTGCGACGGTCAAGGTCCCAGGCGCGAGGAATCCGGGTAACACATCGTCCCGGTGAACGCTGTCTTTGGTTATGCTTATTTCGTTTTGTACTCGGCAGGTGATACGCTCGCTGATGAAATCCAGGCGGAGAGGGATAGATTGCTGTTCGATGAGTGGAAGCGACAGGGGGACATCGGCGTGTACCGGGCGTCCCACGACCTGTTGCGGGCGTCCCAGGCGGACAGTTCGTCTACTGGACCGCAGCTGATGGCTCCCAGACACTGGCATGCCGTGATGGCCATGGCCGATTTCGCCACCGCCAATTCGTTGCGCAGCGATAAGATGAAGAAACTGTAAGCTGTACATGCACGTTGAATACTTCTGCATACGTTGAACAACTAATTTTCTTCTTGATTTTTGTCTGTTTTTATATTCTTGCTTTATAATATTTTTATAATAGATTACAGTACTGTATTCGTTTATCAATATTTCTATGTTACAGCTTACTTTAAAAATATTTATATAACAATATTTTTATAATATTACTATAATATAATATGGTTACCAATAGTTTTCAACATAATGAAAATTTTGTCATCTGTATAATATTCTGTAACTGGTACACGTGGTTATCGATTTCTCATTCTGTGCAGTCTGGATGCCCTTTGTCCCAACAACGGCCCGCCGGTCGCGGGTGATCCGCGCATGGCCACCCTGATCGCCTACGTCCGCAAACTCGAGGGGAAAATCTACCAGCGATCCAACTCGGAAGGCGAATACGCCCGGCTCATGGCCGCAAAGATGGACACCGCCGCCATGGAGTTGGAGGAGAAGCGGCAGCGCATTGTGGAGCTGTGCCAACTGGGCACGCCCAACCCGCCAATGTATCAGAAGGAACAACCCAGCGTGGAGTCGGCCTACGGTGGTTACAGCGCAGAAACCATATCCCGGGCGGTGAGGGATGTAGGTGTTGACGAGCAGCAATCATGGATCTCCCGGTTGTGTCAGGAGGATCCGACGGTTGCTGCGGTGTATGTGGAACGAAGGAGTGTCGGAGCAGGTCATGGGACGCTGGTGAAGATCGATACCCGCACAGGTAACGGGTGGGGGATGAAGATCGATAACGGGACATTGGAGAAGATCGCTGCCGGGTGGGGTATTCTACACAAACCAGCAGGTCGGATGTACAGCTTGAGCTATCTACAGTTTATGTGATAATAATGATTACAGCTTTAACACACAACATCCACGGCTTGATAAGCTAGTACCCGAGTGCTCCACAAGCTATGCACAATCTGCAAAAATTAAATATGCATTATGCAGTACTCCGCCACATAGACATATATATAAGTTGTTTTAGGGACTTCCGGGACGCATTTCGGTTCCGAGACGACTGGGGATACCGATGTGAACGCCAGTCGTAAGGACGTTATCATTCCTGTAAGGACTGTCCTAGCGGGCCATCCTAGCAAGAAGCTGCGGACCGCGCGTGTTATCGGGGGCGTGGCTGTTCTCGGCTTCATCATATTCATCATGGTATACCTCTTGATCCAAATCTGGGCATAACTATTACAAGAAATGGCTTTTTGGGTAATATGGCAAATTAGGAACGCGTAAGCTTAGCATTTTGGATTGCATTTTACCTGGCCTACTTACGGTACTTGTCCGTTCTATTTAGTATCTGTACAACTATAAAATGCTTGTTGATTTTGTTACTTTTGTGTGCCAGCTAATACGATACTGTAATTTTTCCAACATACTTTGGGGATGGTCTCCTCTTTCTGTCAGTATGTGTGCAGCCTGAACGATTTACCAGCTTTTTGATCATCGGGAAATTTGCGTTTATCGGAAAAACAGTTCGGAAACATAACAGCACATTTTTTTGTAAGCGAATGCAAACTGATTACATAAGTAAATGCTCGCAGATATTTAAAAAAGTTGCTGTGCGATCAATACGTTCACACATGGCTACTGTCACAGTACGTTCACAATTACCGATAAGCGATCATAATATGGAAGACGTTTCGCACAGATAAAATGCAGTTCACTAGTGCAGTCATCATCCTGCGTGTCCTTCGCGTTGATTGGCGATATGGTCTCACAGCTGGCCACATAAATCCTCGCGCTACGATCCAACAAGTGCATCTGCGCTGCAAAAAACTGTCCAACTGTTTCACTGGGTTGGGAAGAAATTTTCGCGTCCTTCTTTCGGCAAAATGATACTGCACTGGAAAACTTTCGCCTAGATGTAAACATTCACTTGGTTGCACCATCGTGTATACAGAGACCATCACAGTTAAAAAACAACCTGAAATGTCAAGTACATCTTACGGTTGCGTGTCCGTAAGGAACGAGAAGAAGTAGCAACTGTTTTCATGCTTTACCCATCCACTGCCTTCCGGACAGGCTGCTTCTGCCAACGAAACCAAATGCAATAATCTTCTGCATGTACATGGTCAACCGATTGCGGTTTCTTGCGGTTTTCTACTCGTTGCCCGCTGAAAGGTACCATTCTCCAGTTTTTAGATAACAAGCTGCGTTGTTTGCCAGGTTTTAGGCATGAGTCGTTCTACAGCTCGACAATCGTTGCATTGTGATCCGCGATTTAAATTTCTGTCAGCGTTCTTTTTTAGTTTTCTAATCGGGTCCCGAATAGGAACGCTGACTGACCTGGATGCGTGAAACCCTTCGGATACGCTGACTTGACCTTTTCCACATCCCCCGCACTAAGACTATGTCGCTGTCCCATTTGTGCAGCTTTGGGGACATTGTTTTCTTCGACCTTTGGCCGGATGGTCCAGACTCGTTTATCAATGGCAAAATCAACCATTCCGTAGTGCATAAGGGAAGCAATGTCGTACGGGTGGCGCTCATTCAAGCTGTTTCTAACGCTGTAACTCCGGAAATTGGAATGCTGGTCTGCAGATTATGCGGCGCGTGAACATAGATTTCTGCCAATTCTGATACCATACAAAATCTTAAAGTCTGGTTAACTATTTCGTATGAAATATAAAATATCATATATATCAAATTAAATATAATATCTAATAAATATATTCGTATTTGTGGATTTTGTTCTACTACAAAAAGCCGCACCGATACTGTCAACAGTGGCGCGTTTAGGGGGGTCGCCGGCGGGCCGTGGCGCCCCCCTAGCCGGTATGCTGTAGGTGGGTTCGCCAAAATTTAAGAGAAGGGGGGACCCTTCTGTCGGAGTTCTCTAGCGCCCCCCTAAAACCCGGTCTAAACGCGCCACTGGATACTGACGTTAATCAAGCTATTACTTTCACCTTTGGGAATGTTGTGCCAGTTGATCTCCACGTGTTCATCCCTGTCAGTTCTGGACTGCTCGTGGAAGAATCCTGTAGACAGTAAAACTCAAGTGTACTTTCAAGTAACTTGTTGTAGCACAATAGGAACACGACGTACCAAGTACATGCATTAGCTCATGGTGAATATGCCCACGATTCAAACATCCTGTGCCAACAGCGTCAATACTGGTATACAGATTAAATTATCATCTTTCGGACACCTTCCTACCGGGAACTTGCAGAACAAGAAGCTGCCGACCGCCCTTCCGACCCACATACGAAGAACACCTGCCAGAGTCGGAAGTAAGCAACATTGACACTTTTTGTTTGATTGACGTCAGCCTCTAATCAACCGACCCAAATCCAGGAGCGATGTAGACGTAATCCTCGTCTGAGGTCTTCCTCTCTCGAAATTCTACCATAGTCTTAGCCGTAAAGTCCTGAAGCGCATCCCGAATAGTTTGTTTATCCCGCGGGCCTGCCCGTTGAAACATATATCATTTGCAAACTTTGATTTGTGTACATGTAGCAGTTTGTTGTCTCACGGAAGGTTTCGGAAAGGACATAGGGAATAGTGTTATCAGACCAGTTTGGTATGCCGTAGTTGACACCATATGAATCCGTCTCCTAAAAAAGCAATGAATACACAAACGTTTTGATAACTTTTTACAATGGTCAGGCCTTGCTGCATGGCTGCTTTGAGGATAAACGCAGCGACATCACTTGCCAGTATGTCTCCTTCGAAAAGCTCCGGAGAAGTTAGCAATTCTCCGTCCAACACTGTTCAATAAAACCCAATACAGTTTCACAGTGCGGCATCGTGAACTGCAGTTATAACAAAGTCGGGCAAATGCGTCGTTTCTTACTGGGTTTGGTTGCAGAAACGTTGAGGGCTTCTGGATCAACCAAAACAGGGCTTGTTGTTGTAAACCGTGGTGCGGTTGATGTCGTTCCCAAGCTGGGTCTTGTGTCTATTAAACGTTGAGAGAGAAAGCAGATTAACGGCTACTCTGCGTACAACAAAGCTACAACTCGGCAGTGCAAGGTTCATGCAATCGTTTTAACGAAATTACTCTGTACTTGTACAATGGAATTAGCAAAAGGCAGTCTTGAGGTCTTTCGTCACCCGTTTTTTCTCAAACTGGTACCTTTTTCGGCCGGTCTGGCATGGCTGTATCCCAAGGATATCGCTAGTATGATACCAATTAGGTTACTAATCGTCATTCTCGAATATTTCTCGAAATATTCTGCAAAAACTTCAAAACACAGTTGTCGACAGATACAAACCATGCTCCAGCCAGCCGAACTGCTGTCGTTTTTCGGCTGAAAATGTCCCCGGGCTTTTACGAAGAACACACAGTGTAATGCACCAGCCAGCTGTCTGCTATATTTGCGACGTTTACGGGAAGCGCAGAGAACGTCGTATCAAGTTAATTAACTAACTTGGATGCCATATATAGTCTATACCTTACTTGTTAGTTGGATCGTGCGTATTTACATCGACGTTTTGATGATCGATGCGCGTGCATTTTGTCATTCCAGGAAATACGTGTGCTGGGCGCAAGCGAGTTTCTATCCATTTTCGTAAAATTTAATATCGACGAGACCGAAGCCGCTGGCGCCGTGCAAACGTTGCACCTATCTGTACTGTTATTTTTAACAGCTGAAGCATCAATATGCGTAATTATGTGTCCAGCATCCGTTCGGGGGCTCAGCGCCCGACTAATGCAGACCTGCGACAAAAAGGTCACAAAAGCAACTCAGCGCTGCATCCAAGCTTCTTGAAACTACCATCGTAAATGGACATACGCATGCATAATCGTCCTGTTTTCAACCCTAACGTGTAAGTCATGCTTTTGACATTCAAAAACGAGTCAGGATGTTTTCAAACTGTAAAATTATAGAAAACCACGTACTTGCGAATCCCGAGCTTGAAATGGTTCAGAGCGATCGTCGATATTCATCTGTATTGACACATGTGCATTTATGGTGAACTGTCAGAAACTTATTAGAATGTATATCTGCCTCGTACAAGAGATTAAAAGAGTATCTTGTAAGTATCAATTTATTTATGTAGTTGGGAACCGGCGATATTATATCCTAATGGGTACAACACATTCCGGAGTGCTTACAATTGTTAGTGTCCATCAAGGAAACGGGTAAGTCATTGTCACTGTCACAGCAACAGAGCATCCAACTGACAATTGTAAGCGGCATTCTTATACGGTTTCCCGCAGAGCCCCGGTAGCATACGGAATACTTACTCCAAGCAAAGAATGTGTACGCCGACATGGCACCGTAGGTACTACGAACACAGTGTACATAAACAATAAGTATCCGCGGTATTCACATGACTGTTGTCCACAACGCAGAACCACTAGAATTTTGTGCATGCAGTCGCACTTTTTTCACGTGTATCGGCAAACCACTCCAGTACTGCTTCGCTTGTATAAAGGTAATGGCTAATGCCAGCCGTGTCAGAACATGGATAGCTCGCGACTTCACACTGGAGCGTCCACCAAAACCTGGAAATGACGGCTAAAAGACACACATAGCAAAATTATCAGTGTCGCACTTATCACGACTCTAAAATAAAGGTATTTAAGGCGGAAATTTTCATCGAAACTCTATCAGTATCCTCACCCAGTTCGGCTGCGAACCATTACGTATATTCACATTTTTGACGTAAGTTATGTGATACTCTTCAAGTCGGCTGTAAATTAAATGGTACAGTTTCTTCGAATGTATAAGCCTTATCATACATCACTACAACGGTAAATTTTGCATTCCCGATTATATACATTTCGTGTTGTTCTGCTCTAGTTCCTTGAGATGTTAAATCGCTGCGACGCGCAGTGGATGAAATGACGCGCTTAAGCTTTCAGTTCGTTATTCTGTCCATTGCACGTCGCAACTTTTAAATCTGATGGTCGGTTATTAAAACGGCATAAGCGGCCAGTGCATCAGATTCGCTGAACGGACCATTCGAATCCGACTATGTTAAAATTTCGCATGGTGATGTATGTGCATTATACACATAAAACAAAAGATTTTAAGCTGTCGGTAATTTACAACCTGTACATACAGATGCGCCCAAAGTGTCTTCCTAACAATTTCATGTTTGAACGAAACGGTTAGCATTCAGCGTGAGCTGATCCAAGTCTTGGTATTTTATCCCGAGCACTCCCGCGGCGGGCGTGTTCGTGATAAAATCCCAAGACGGGCATCGGCCGGTCCGCTTGGATCGGGACGAATACGTCGTTGTCATCTGGAATAACATGAGTCATGAAAATATCGCGCGACTGACTGACAGACAGCAAGAATCTGTTGGGCTTTCTATAGGTGGCCAGTAAAGACGAAGAACTCGTTTATTCTGGACCTAGCATACGACTACCACTCAGTCATGCAGTATTTGTCTAATGAACTTGCCAAGAAAAGAGAACAACCCATTCTGATACTAACTAAAGCCCACCGTGGAAGAAAGCTTGGACAGCGTAAAAATCTTAGCCCGGTGGATGCGAAAAGGATTAAAAAATGCTACGAATTTTACGTATTAATCATCATCGATATGCACAACGATTCTGGCCTAAACTCACCTGGAAATACGACAGTATCGGCTAATAACTGAATCAGAGATGATTGACGGACGGTAACATCGACCTCAACCGTCTAGGGACCGTCTGACGCTCTGGCTCATCGAAGAAGTTCATATACCCGTAAACTAAAACAGAACTGCAACATACCTACATTAATATTCTTTTCCTGTTTACCTATCACTGAGTGGCCAAGAGTGACGACGTCAAATCGTTTTTGTCCGTTTTTATCCCTGCCGTACACATAACTTGTTGTGAGTAGGCCATTGATTTCTGCGGACCGGTGGCCGTTCAACCATTCCGGTTCCAAAAAAAAAACGTTGCTGAAGTGTACTATGTGAATGTAACTTTTCTAGGATGTAAAAAGATGGACTTACAATGCCATTTTCACCGTTTATTTTTGACCTTGTGACCGCGCAACAGCGGCTTGCTGTGCACTTTGAGGGAAAAATTTAAACGGAAATGTCGGCCTCAAAACTCTCGTTTCTGATGACAACTAGTAGGCTAGAAGCATGTCTGTAAAATTTAAAATGGATTTCCAAATGTCTGAAATTGATTTTATAATCACACAGAAATGTCTCCGACCTGAACACGTATCAGAATCATCGTGCTGTTAAGGGTTCTGCGTAGATTCTAGGAAATTATCATTCTAGACCTTCGGGTTTTAACCGCGATAACAGTATACTGCTGACAGTCGTTACGCATGATTTGTTTGCTAAATGCTGGTTGACGTCTGCTCTACTCAGTGACCAACTCTGCACGAGAAAACAGATCAAGATTTACAGTAGTATTGAAACTGTCTGCTTCCGTATCATAGCCGAAACTCGACGCTACTGCATAATTTGTACATAAAGAGCTTTTTATAGAATGGTAAAGCATACAAACACGTACACGGCTTCATCCGAATTTAATCGAAGTGTTCTGCTCTTCGAACAGAATAGGTCAGTCTCCTGATATGTCATAAACACACCAGAGGTCCTCGACGGTTATCAAAGTGGTATTCGAAAATGCCGGTCCTATCGCGGTACCGACAGCGAAGAAGTGTGCATAACCAGATCTTTTGCACAAATAAAATGCAGTTCGGTACTGCAGTCCACAGTCTGCGTGTCGTTCACATTGACTGGCGATATGGTCCGACAATCGGCGACATAGATCCTTGCGCCACTATTCAACGACTGCATTTGCGCTGTGATAAACTGCTCTGAAAAACTGTATCTTGGTTCGGATGTTATTTTGGCGTCCATCTCTTGGCAAAATGATTCAGCGCTCGCAAAGTCTCTCCTAAATGCAAATAATCGGCTTGCTTGGTTCCACAGATCTCGTACCAGAAAGAATGATCCTATCAGCTGCAACTATTTACTTACGGTTGTGTGTCCGTAAGGAACGAGAAGAAATAGCACATGTTGCGGTGCTTTGCCCAGTCACTCCCTGTAGGGCATCTTGTTCCTGAAAAGTGAAAACCAAAGCACATTAAAATTACGCAAATGCGGACCTATGCCATAAACCATTCATGCATAAAGATAAATTAAAAGTTCTATCGCTTCTTGGCGGTCGATCACTCGACGGCGCTCATAGTCATCCAAACTGATGCGGCAGCTTTTTTATCCATTAGTACTGGGGCAAAAAATACATCGACTGTCGATCATACTTGACACAGTTAGACGAAGCTACATGTACACAACACAAGCTTTTATGAGATTATGTTGAGTTTACAAAAAAAACTCGCATACACACTTCTACAGTACACAGACTCTCGCACCCAGATTAACGGACAGTCTGCCAAATAGTACAATCCAGTATGATGTGTTTGCAAGTTACACTGCACTACAATGATACGGTCAATAAAAGTACAAAGGGTGTTAGTGCACCAAGTGAAAACTGACAGAACAGGAGTCGCTTGGGTAAGCAAGCGCATTTTCGATTAATTTTTGTTGTGGTCGAATTACTTTCTGTGCTGGTTTGCTGGCGCCAGCAAGTTACTAACCTGGATGGATTACCCCCTTTGGGTACGCTAACTTGACCTTTTCCACATCGACCGCACTAAGACCATGTCGCTGTCCCATTTGCACAGCTTCACGGGTGTTATTTCTACTGGCCTTTGGCCGGATGGTCCAGATGCGCTTATCAATGGCAAAATCGTACATTCCGTAATGCATTAGAGAAGCAATGTCGTACGGTCGGACATTGTTGAGGTTATATGCGGTGTCGCGGCTCTGGAAGCTGGAGTACTGTGCTACAGTCAGTGCGATGCATTAGGTCCCCATAGACAGCTCAGTTTTGAATGCATCTACTAACTGTTTGCATAATTGGATTTCTAATAGGGCCTAAACCGCTGCGGACGTCAATATAGCTCTGCTCACCTTTGGGGATGTTATTCCAGTTGATCTCCACGTATTCATCCCTGTTGTCCCTCGACTGCTCGTGAAAGAACCCTGTAGAATAAAGTGTGTTTTCTTCGCAGGCGAGTAACGTAGCTGTAGCTCGAAAGGAGCACCACGTACCAAGCGTATGCATGAGCCCATGATGAATATAGCCACGGCTCAAGCATCCTGTGCGGAAGTCGTTATATATCTTTGCAAGGTTACAGATAAAAGCAGATATATTGAAAATCTTTCCTACCGGGAACTTGGAGAACCAAGAGCTGCTTACCGCCGCCTCGACCCACATCTGAAGCGCACCTGCTCGACACGAAAAGTACGATGACAATACTTAACGGCACTTGAAGCACAGTTATCAACCGACCCATAGCCCGGAGCGATATACACGTATTCATCATCTGAGTCCTCCTTCTCATGGAACTTCACCGTAGTTTTAGCCATAAAGTCCTGAAGCGCGTCCCGAATAGCTTGCTTGTCCTTCGGACCTGTCCATTGGCGCAAGCGTATTTAGTAAACTGTGATTTGTGCAGGTATAGCAGTTTGCTGTCTTACGGAAGATTTTGGAAATGACGTACGGAATAAGGTTATCAGGCCAGGTAGGTATCCCACCAGAGTCTGTGTCCCGAAACTTAGTCCTCTGAAAGAAACAACGGGTAGCAAATTTCTTCCGTTAACCGACTGTTGCAATAGCCAAACGTTGTTAGTTGGTTGGCGGATGTCTATCATTTCAGGGTCTATTCCTAGTATGTCTCCTTCGAAAAGCTCCGGTGATGTTAACAGCTCCCCGTCCGACCCTGTGGGATAGCTTCCAATTAAATTTTAGCAGCGCGCGACAAAACTCGTATTCATGCATCCCAGCTTCGTACTGGGCTGAGTTATATTTAAGGCGACATAGAAGTTGAACAGTTCCGGATCGACCAATACGGACCCGGTCGGGGTAGGGCGCAGTGTGGGTGGTGTTGCCGTCACGCTGGGACGTGTGCCTGTTTGAACATTAACGAGTTACGTGTTACTCTGTTCAACACTTCCAGTAGCAAACAAATTAAGCGTACACCGTAACTGTGGACATGCCGCGGGGCAACGAGAACTTTTATAAAACGTGGAGACGTCTTTTTGATCGCAAAGAACAGGCAAGAACACTAGAATGCATTTTGTATCACCATAAAAGCACAAAACGGCTGCGAAAACTGGCTCCTCGGGCATTATTCAAGTCGCCACAATACGGCCATGGCGTGTGAGTTTCTCGTCCGGATAGGACGGAATTTATTCAAAAGCGCATTTTTTGTTTAAAGCTGGCTTCGCAGAAAGCCAGAACAGCCGGCAACCAGTATTATTTTCTGAATTTGATCAAGCTATCGTTACAGTTGGTAGAAAGGCGTACGAAGTCTCCCAGCTTTAATCATCAAGTACGACAGTTAATTAAGAAGAACATTCGGTGACGGTACCTGTTTCGGCTGGCCTGGCAAGGATGCATCGTAAGGATATGGCTAGAATGTTACCAAACAGATTACTCCATATCATGCTGACAGTGTTAGAAACCATCTTTGTGGCTTGTGCCACAGTGGATTACGCAGAACCACGGGTTTTGGTAACGCTGAATTCCTGTACTGATGTGTTTGTGCTCCAGCTAGCAAAGCTGCGCATTTGATTTCCTTAGTTGGAAATAAAAGGGCCTCGGGCTTTCAGGAAACTATAAACAGTTCGAGGCACATAACATAGCTGTCTGGCGACTCTGACACGAATACAGACAATGCGTTCCCAAAACTGACGGAATATCATACCGAGCCATATTACCGCCATAAGCTGTACTTTTACTTCAGTTGTAAAGGATGTGCATGTGAAATGCTGACAAGACTGCCGCTTTTCGTAGAACCACAGCCACGGTACAGTCCCAGGCTAAGTGGAAAACAGTTAATTATCCGAATTCTCCCTTACTCAAAGGGTATCCTGTTGATTGTGGAAAACTGTAGCATGGGAAATGCTATTGTCTTCTCTTACTCCATGGCATTGTTGCGTGGTGAATACTGCACTTTATTCTGTTATTATTGTTTTATGTTAGCTAAATGTCATGCATGGCACCAGCCGGAATAGACCAGAGGAATAAAGTTGCTACAGACAGAATAACAATTTAAAAGCAGAATCATCGAAATTTCCCCGCGATAACTACGGTACATGAAAATCCTTAAAGCTAACCATCGAAATCGACTAGTGTTCCAGGCTTTCATCCAGTTTTACGGATGCGTTCAAGCCAAACGTTACCATACTGCTTGCCATTCTGCATACGAAAAAGACTCTTGACCTTTAAAAAATGACAGTTTTCAAAGGGGGATTCATCTTTGCCATGCTGGAACAGTTGAATGCTTGGGAAAATTCCACCATGTTGGAGACGGCTCCATTGATTCTCCATTTTGGTGGAGAACGATGGTCAGAAAGCAGCAGTCCGCGGGCCGGTGCCGGTAGCATGTTTGTGCACAGTGACTAATAGTACAACAGCGAGATTGCAAAACTGCAGAACATAAGTACTATTTGCACGATTTGAAACGCGGACTAGTAACTCACTCGTGCCGCAGATAGGAAGTACAGTTGCTGGGGTGAGAAGAGGTGCAGTTCCGGTGCGACCTCTTCTGATTGTCCCAACCCTTCCAAGTACCGCATATACGCCTATGATACACATCCTTAAAACAGTATGTTCCCATGCTTATAACGCCAACATATTACCCGGTAAGCGACTCGCATTCCTGCGTTATCTGCAATATTCCCCAACATGGTCTTCTGCCCGTTAACATTACCGACGCTTGTTGTGTAACTGCCATACTGCCGGGTTAACATGGAGCCTCTTTCCAGGTAATGGAGATATGTAGCATCCGACATCCAAGGTTGCCGT